>JALLBE010002065.1:0-10271 GCA_036939795.1 Thalassiosira mediterranea | reverse complement strand
AGAGGTAGATACATAGGTAGGTAGGTATCGTACCGCTTCGCATTCACGCTTGAAGTGATCCAATGTGCAGTCTCTCATTACTGCCCCGAGGATGGAAACAGTAAGTATGTTGCTATTATCTCTCTAGACCCGCCTTGTGGTTGTAACTCTGGTTGTAAAATGTCCGAGGCGAGTGGTGGGTAATTTTTACAACTGCCCCCAATAAAATAGGAGATACTCATCTTATTTTATTGTCCAGAAATAAACCGTACATACATAGGTACGTAGGTAGGTACGTACGTACGTAGGTGCGTGCACGCATATATTCAGTAAGTACGTACATCTATCTATCTAGACTAGAGGTGTTTTATGTAGAAAAGTGATCGTGCGTGTAGATAGTATGTAATATTGTATGTATGTAGGTAGGTATGTACCATAAGTAAGTAAGTAAGTAAGTACATAGGTGCCTATCTACATACCTGTCCTCGTGACAGAATAAATTGATGAGTCAAGATGAGTGCATTTAAAATTTATATTGTAAAAAATCTTTGGTCTATGTCGGAACCAATATATCCTCTTGTTCGATTTGGATATAATGGATACTTTTCTTTTTGATACTGCGGAACCAATACCACCGGCACGTGGTGTGTCAGCGAACCGCGAACATAGATATATGTATCACTGCGAACGAGCGGTGTCAACCCGATCTTTCGCGGTGTTGCGGGCAACATGGGCTACTTGTGCTTGATGTCTTCTAAGTTGACCTCAGTGAGACTTGTGTTTTGGAACGAAGTCGTTCGTCGTTCGCAGGTGTCACGCTTCACGCTATGGTACGCTGCGCCCCCGCGGGCCGAGCAGCGCCAAGCGCATACGAAGATATCGAAGATCGCCCCGCGCGGCCCCCGTCCCCTGTGTCGGTGCCCAGCCGCCTCGTCGAGTGACGATTTTGCAGAGAAGCTTTCATTATTTTCTATTCACCCGCCCTCCGTCCGCACCAAGCATCCTCGCTCTATCTCCTTCATACACTCGCGCTCCGCGATCGCTCCTCTGTAGCCGCGTCGCCTCTCCACCATCGGAGGCGAGAAGAAACCACTTGAGCAGTGAGCTCAGAGACACATCATACGACCGAAGATTGAACGATGAGCAGCTTCGAACACGCGCCCGACAAGCCGGCCGAGACGGCCGAGCGCGAGAGGTTAGTGCATATATTAGTGGAGGATGGAGGATCATGGGGGGTGTCCTAATTTATGTTCCGCTTCTCGTCATCATCTCACCTCTGTGCTGCTCTTGTGCCATACCAGATGGTCCTCTCGCGCAGCCTTCTACTTCGCCGCCATGGGTTCGGCCGTGAGTTTCCCCGAATGCGACCGTTTTTCTTAAGCGCACATTTGTCTCACCCCCTAACACCCACGCTCCTCCTAATCACACCCTTCTCTAGATCGGCTTCGGTAACATCTGGCGTTTCCCCGCACTAGTTTATCAGTACGGAGGCGGGGCATTCTTCATCCCCTACGTGCTGGCATTATTCTTCGTGGGATTGCCCATCCTGCTGTTGGAAATTTCGTTGGGACAATATTATGAGACCGGAGGTGAGAGATGCGAGAGAACATCAGCGCTGAGATAGCGGTTGTACTTTGCCATGCCACTTGAAATGGTGCATCTCAACTCATGGTGATTATTCTTTGCCCACAGACGTGGATGTGTTCGGGGGAATCCACCGACGACTTCGCGGAGTCGGCCTCTCCTCAATTGCATGCGGATATATGCTCGTGACCTACTATTCCATGCTCCTATCCTGGGTGGCCAACGCCTTCTTTGATTCTTTTGGGTCGGACAACTTTTGGGCTTCTGAAGAAATTACCGGTAGCGACGCTAAGAATTACTTCTACACGGACATCATCGGTATGAGCACCTTGGGGGACGATTTGAAACCTACGAGGATCGTGTGGAAGAATGTGGGATACTCGTTCTTCACTTGGTCGGTCATTTACCTTTGCGTGGCTTTCGGGATCAAGTGGACGGGAAGGATTGTGAGTACTCGAATCATTTTGCCATTGATGATAGCTCTCCTCTGACTGTTTCCTTTTCATTTGCCTCTATCTGTATTCTATTGAATGATTTGTACGACAGACTTACTTCACCATGGGTGAGAACTGATTTGAATGCCTTCTATTTCCTCGGGTGGTGCAGATTAATGTGCGGATGGCTCAATATTCTGTGTTATAATTCTGTCAGGTTTCCCCATCCTCCTCCTCTTCATCATGCTTGGGAGGGCTGTGAGCCTTGAGGGAAGCCAGGAGGGAATCCAGACCTATCTCAGCAGCGACTGGAGCGTCCTCACCGAGACACCGGAGGTGTGGAGCGCGGCAGTTTCGCAGATATTCTTCTCCCTCTCCATCACATTCGGAATCATGACCGCGTATGGCTCTCACTGTCACAGGGACGAACCCGCCTTCGCCAACTCCAGTGTCATTGCCGTGTGCAACTCCCTATTCTCGTTCATCTCTGGATTCGCTGTGTTCGGTAAGATATCCCTCCCCCCAAATCAGTTATTTCATGGGCATCTCTGTGTCATAAATCTCACCACCCATGTCATGACAGCTACACTTGGTCACTTGTCTGTGATCGAAGAAACTCCCATCAGCGAGCTCAATTTCTCTGGCTTTGGCCTCGTCTTCGGAAGTTGGCCCGTTGTCCTTGGAAGTCTCCCTGGTGGAGTCCACTGGATCAGGCTCCTCTTCTTCATGCTATTCTGCTTGGGTATCGACAGTGCCTTTTCATTCATGGAGGGCTTCCTCATTTGCTTCAGTGATACCGAACTCTTCGGCAAAGTCCAGAAAAAGTGGGCGTGTCTGGCGCTTGCTGTGGTCGCCTGGTTCTTGGGCTGGCTCTACGCCACTGATGCGGGATTGATCTTCCTTGACGTTGTTGATTATTACATCAACTTTGTCATGCTGTTGGTTGGCTTGGCGGAGTGCTTCGCCGCTGGGTGGATTTACAATATGGATGAACAGATTGATAACCTTGGAGCCAGCCTCGTGTTTGCCTTCATGGCCACACAACTCGGTTCGGTGTTCTTTGCCTGCATCTTGTGGTTCAGTATATCTGACGCAGACACTGCACTCATCGCTGGATTTGTAGGCCTAGTTATCTTCTGGACCATTGGGACGGTGCTGTGTGGCTTCCTCATGAAGAAGAAAATGAATGAGTTTGCAGGCCTGTGGACATGGAAGAGCATTACGTACGACCTCTTGTTGAGGAATGTCATGGACCTCAGGGAGGATCTCTCCGGCGTTGTGGGCTACATCCCTGCCGTGTGGCCAGTTCTCATCAAGTTCTTCATCCCTCCTATCCTTCTCATCCTGTTCTTCCTCGGCTGTGCCGCTAAGACATCGACTGGCCAGTCGCAATTTGGTCACTACTCGGGTTATGCCGCGATCCCATTCCAGCTCATTGGCATCTTGACGGTTGCATTCACTCTTTTCCTCATCCTTTCGAGCGTTGCCATGCCTCAGATCTACGCGGCGTTCAAAAAGCAAGACTCGCCTGTCGCTGATAAGGAAGACACTCTCCACGGTGTCACACCTGAAATGACAACGGACGAAGACGGCAAAACCAGTATGAGCCTGACTGCCAACCCGAATGCAAATGTTTGGCCACCTTCACAGCACAACTCTAGCAATGAGGGCGGATCTCAGCGTGACAAGTCTGAGCTGGAGCAGGCAGCTGCTGAGGTGTTTGCTTAATCTCCATCTTGTTTAGAATGCTTGGTGCTGTCAAAGAGGGGGTAAACGATGACGGCACTCAATACTTTTTACGTGACACTCATTTATCAAGATACAACATATGGTGCACCTGAAGGGAGAAATGTGGTCACATGAATCTAGCAAGGGTATCACCTTTCGTGGGGGATGGAGGAGACAGATTTTCATTTGAATTTAGTGCTTGTTTGTGCAACCAATAGGAAAAAGTATGTGTCTATTTACATTGATGTGGAGAGAGCGCAAGGAACATCATTTAATACTTCTGGTATCTTCAACCACTTGGAACCAGGACAGTCTTTTTCGTCTTGGTGGCTATGGGCGGCATCACCATTCTATAAACATAATTCTAGCGCTCTCGTCAAATGTCCGTGATCAAATTAGCAGGCAAAAGCACTTGTGTCTGAGACCATCATATCAGGCTAGATGGACCATTATTTTGTAGTGAGGACCACAGTAAAGTCTGGATGCCAACGTACAGGCACACCAGACGTTCAATCATTGACCCACCCAAAACCATCACATCAAGGGAATGACCAGAAAGGGATCACACCGACACCTGCTCTCATGTCGCCGGACGTCAATCGGACCAAATGGTAGTGGTATCAGCGTTTCCCATAGGTAACCAGTCTTCACCGTACATACATATGACGATGCATTGCGATGTTCTGAACTGAAGCAGTATCTACTGCCAACAAATCGGTCCCACTAGAATGAATAAATAAATACTCATGGATTAATACAATTTAACAAAACTAATGCATTGACAGCAAGGGCCTGAAGACTGGGCATGTTTTACACCACACCCAGGACGCCACTGAGACAGGGCGACGAGCAAGTTTACTCCGTCAGCGTGAACCGCCGGTAAGAGGACGAGAATGCGACCACTACATATGAAAGGGCCGCTCCTCGTTTAGTCTGGCTTGCGACGTTTGTTCGCCGCTGTGAGCAGATCATCACCTGACCCCTGGCGGTGTCGGCGGCCAGGTCGCGTCCGAGCCCCGAAGTCCCGTTCAATCTCCTGTTCCACTTCCAGTGTCCCCAGGGAGCGTTTGACTGCTGGCGAGCAATATATCCGTTGGCGTTTACCGCGGCGCAGCCCAGGTGGGCGGGGTCGGTGGCTGCGTCGTTGTCCAGCCAGACCCATCGTCACAAACAGTGTGTACACTTCTCTCAACTCCACGAGCTGGCGGAATCCAGGCTCCTCATCAGAGCCAACCCACCAAAGAGCGCAGACGCCATGGTCACAACGGTCACCCATGGATAGTCATGGTCTAGTCCCGCCGCGGCGTTCACGACCACTGTTTCCGGCAGCGAGGAAGAGCCACCCGCCTTTTCAGAAGTCTGCAGCGCGTATTCGCCCACCATGTCGCCCCCAACGCTATCGTAGGGAGGCGCAGACATGCTGGCGGTTGCCGCATAGAGGATGGGCTGCGCCATGATCACTGGGACCCTACTATCAAACATATCTTTCTCCGCTGAGCCTATCGAAGCTTGGTACCTCATATGCAACGTGGTGCCGTATGCCACCTCTACCCCAAAATTCCTGCCTTGTCCACTTCTCGATTCGACCCCCCAATAGTCGGCGGGAGCGAGCGCTAGGTCCAGTGTCGCTCGCACCCGGTACGCCACGACGTGCTGTCGGCTCGCGAACGAGGGCTGCTCAATGTCTATGGTCTCGGGATGAACGAATTCGACGTCGCAATGTGATGCCGTTTGTCCGATATCGACTGCGGACGCCCAGCACGCCTCGTCTCCGCCACCCTCGTGCTCCACCAAAAGCGGGTCGTCGGCGTCAATGAACACGCTCTCAGATATTGGAAGCAGTATCGTTGCATCAATGATCAGTCGATAGTCGCCGCCGCCTTCCGTCTTCTTCGGTAAATCAGATAGCGCGAGCAGCAGGGTCTGGCGATAGGCGCGGTGCATACCCCCCTCTTCTGCCAATACGCCATGCACGCCGCCGGTCATGGGCAGGACTCCCGACTTATCGTTCGTAAAATCTTTGAGGTGAAAGGGACTGTATGCCTGCACGCTGAGAACGTCTCGTAAGCTCTCCCTTTCTTTATCTTCGTAGACTTTGAGGTGACGGCTCTGCTCGTACACCCCAGCCGACCCTTTATTACCCCCCTCCACAGGCTTGTCCACCGTCAGATAGAACGCGGGAGCTGGTCCCCCAACACCAGCATCAGGAACCAAAGCTATCCGATCGACACAACTTGTGCGCTCGTCTCCTCCTTTGATCAGACCCGCGAGGTACAATTCCTTACAGCACTTCTTTCGCCCGGCCTCCGCGCTCTCCGCATAGGGAACTCCATATTTGAACCCGGAGAATCCTCCCCGATGGAAGCACGCCAGATGATGTCGCCTGACGAGGTCGTTGCCAGGGATGCGAAATGTCTGGGAGGTGTCGGCGCACCCCGAAAGGAAGGTGCGGGAGATCTCGACCGCTCCGGCGGCGATCGGTACGAGGTCGGTTGTCGAGGACGTCAGCAGGAAGGAGGAGAGGGCAACGGCGGCGGCGAAGGGCGCCGCTCGGCGTCGTCGCCGCGAGGAGGCCACGGTCATATCGTAGCGAGATAGAGGGCCACAGACGTTTGTAGTAGCACAGTCCGCATAGTGGGCTGGTGGGGGCCTCCACGAAAAAGGGGCTTCGGGGGGGCCCCTCCGGGAGTCCAAGGCCTCGCTTCCAAACGAAGCCCCGGTTGAATGTAGCGATTAATTTTTGAAATAGTTTCCCAACTCAAAAACTATAACCAACAAACGTCTCAAACTAATTTCTAAAACTCAAATTTCGAACTATGGTAAATCACGCCAGTCTATCAGCGAGGCCTACAGTATGGTCCAGACTCTGATTTTGGCTTGATTTTGGCTTGATTTTTCTTCATTTTGGCTTGATTTTGCTTGATTTTGCCCCCACCAAATCGTGGTGGGGGATAACGTGGGGAAACTCCACTAAAAAGGAAAATTTGCCCCACTATGCGGACTGTGCTAGTTTGTAGCCGACGGTTGCACTAGTAATGAGGGTGGGGTTCTCACTTAGTGTGATTTGTATATTTGTTTGTCTTTGAGTCAGATGAAAATTATTATTCCTCAATAATATTGATACCCCGAATAGTTCCTGCTACCTGAGGCCGTAGAAGATTTGCGTCGGAGTTGGTTTATCAGCGATAATTCTCGTTGAATTTAGTAGACTATCGTATGTGATGATTCGTTAAATACCATGGCGTCGTCAACTTTGACGTGTGGACAGGCCGTCGTCGCCGTCGCCCCTGCTGCCTCCAAACTGTACCTCCGCATCGCCATTGCTCCCTACACCACCGTGGCCGACCTTGACCAGGTGATCAAGACCCATATCCCTCTGCCACCCAGCCTCCACGCCTATGAAGTTGACGTCAACATCTGTGTCTGGCCGGCCTCCCGGGCGAAGGGCGCGTCCATGGCCAACAGCGCCATCTTTGAGGGCGGGAGCCCTGAGTTCACCCAACGGCTGATGACTCTCTTCAAGACCCACACCCTCTTCGCCGTTCCGATGGTGCCCTCCTACATCACGGCCGAGGAGGCCGCCGATCGAGGGGACCTCAATCCCGATGACCGTCTCGAACAGCTGTCTAAGGACAGCATCGTTCGGTACATCAAGGGAGCCGCGGCCCCTGCCATCCATCCACAGGTCTGTCGCCTCCTCCAGGGGTCCCCTGGGCCAGAGGCCATGATGAATGGGTACCTTGCCCTCACGTCTAGTGCTAACACGCTGGTGTGAACGACCTACATCACTGCCCCTTTGCGGGGTGCCGCCACCACCAGCGGTCCATCAAGCCCATCACCCTAACCAAGCCCACTCTGTGCAAGCACCTCCGAGACTGTCACTCGGAGGAGATCCATGTCCTGTCCGACGAATTCCTTCATTCCATTGACCTCCATCTATGTCGCCACTGTGAGGAGTATGTCGGGGCCTCCGCGGGAGCCCTCAGACAACACCAACGCAAGCATGCCCGTAGCAGATCAGATACTAACCATGAGTTCTTGACAAAACACTTATTTAGTTCGGTCGAGAAGCACGCGACCAATCATTGGGAGCGCGGCCTTGCCTTCCTACGCGATCACAAGCTGTCCGAGCCCACCTTCCGCCAGTCCTTGATCAACAAGATCTCCCGCACCACAGAGGCAGCAGTGGTCAGCCTCACCTTGGATATTCTGGAATGCATCACTCGGGGTAATGCTGACGCCAAGGGGGTACGTGCAACAGAGCTTCATGAGTACGACAGGGATTCACTATTTCTCCTTATTGTCCTGGTCGAGCAACTGGTCCTTTATCCTACCCCTCGCACCGATGGCCCACGTTCACATGAGACCCTCCATGGCGAAATTCAATCACGGATCACCCTCTTCCGATCGGGACAGCTGGCCCAGCTCTACGCCAACAGTCGAGCAGTCCGGAGCAAGAGTCCAGCCGATCATGCACGCGCCCCTCCTTCAGCTAACAAGGCAGCTCAGGATGCAGCCGACTGTGACAACTTCAAGACAGCGAATGCACGCCTCACCAAGGCAACCCCAGTTGCCCCCATCACCGACGGCGACAAAGGTAACCTGAGCATCCTGCGTGCCCTCCACCCCAAGTCCCTGGGCCTACCTGACCATAAGAAAGCAGCAGGAAAGGTTACCACACGTTCGAGTCACCTGACGCAGAAGCAGGTGCATATCTCACCGAAGCTCGTCCTACGTGCACTTCGTGGCCTCAATCGTGGTAAGGCAGGGGACCTCCAAGTGGGAAGTCTTGACCTGTTCATAAAGCTGGCTCGTCATAAGGATGGGGTGGGCAAACACGCTCGGCGGTCACCCAAGCACAAGGTGCTCGCACAGTTCTTCACAGACGTGGCCAATGGTAATGTCCCTCCACAGTTCGCTGAGTTCCTCCGTACGACCTACTTGGTTGCACTCCAAAAGGACCCTGATGATGATGACCTCTCCAAACTGCGTCCCCTCGGGGTGCCATCCGCGGTTCGACGCATCACTGCTGCCCTCCTGCTCATCCTCTACCGCGGCCAGTTTGCATCACATCTACTGCCCTTCAACTACGCGATTGGGGTTAATGGTGGGGTGGATGTCATCACCACGTCACTCCGACTGGGCGTCGAGCGGTACATCCAACAGCCAGAGGCCAAGGGCCATCTACCTTCCCGTGCATTGGTCTCTCTCGATATCAGAAACATGTTTAATGCAATTTCCCGCCAGAAACTCAGACAGATCATGCAACAGCANAAACTCAGACAGATCATGCAACAGCACTTTCCTGAATTGGAGGCCTTTGCAGACATGCTGTACGACAAAGATGGTGAGACAGCAGTGAGATTGGTTGATGGGACATGGACTAGGATACCAGTCCGCGAGGGGTTCTCCCAAGGATGCCCCATGTCGCCTGTTTTTGCAGCCATTGTGCTGGATGCTATCCTACGGAGGGTAGACAAAGACATGAGGGACAGAGCAACAGCACGCAAACGCGATGGGATACTTTTGGACGACGGCGACGGAGGAATCACCTTGCTGATGGCATACGTCGATGACGTCAATTGCCTTGTCCCTCTCGAGGACGTTCACTTCCTGTTGGAGCAATTTCGGAAATATGGATTAGAACTTGGAGCTGAAATGAACACAGAAAAAACCAGAATCATGACCTCTGCGAGTGGCATCAAGACGTCGGAACTTATGTGCAGCTCACACCTCCCGGGCAGGAAATTGATCGGTGCGTCCTTGGCCGCCGCCATCAAGACATTTTCAAACAAAGTAATCGACAAGGTACCTCACCCAGTGGAGATTACCACAGGCCTTCGAGTGCTGGGCGTCCCCATTGGCTCTCCCTCCTTTTGCCGCGAGTTTATCATGAAAACAATGGCCAAGGCGGCGGCAGAGGCGAAGCGCATCAACGACGGGTTGGAGGATCCACAGACGCAATTGCAAATTTTCCGCACCTGCACTAACCACAAGATGACTCACCTTTTCGCCAGCGACGTCGTCAGCGACCCGACGGCACAACTGCCCACGAACTGGCACCTGTGGAGCAGCCCCATGGCAGACGAGTTCGGGGCCATGCTCAATTCATTCCTCTGCCACCTCACCAGCCGGTCCATGCTCCCTCTCCACTCCCACCTTATTGCGTGCATGTCCACAGCAAAGGGGGGACTTGGAATCCAACACCCCCGCTGTTCCGCCATTCCTGCGTTTGTCCTCACCACACGCCGGTGCTTGGAGTATGTGGACATGGGGGTATGGACAGGGCGTTCCACCCCCCCCGTGCCACTCCCCCGATCAATCACCCGGCTCTACGCAGACTGGCGACACTCACAGGCCCACACGTTCCACGTTTTCCGCAAATATGCCACCCCCATCGCTAACGTCTGCGTCAAAACGGAGGATGATGATGTGATGGAGCATTTCCTGTACCGTTCGTCCCCCAACACCTGCAAAGAGAGGATTAAAGAAAGGGCGGCGACTCAGATAATCACTTTTCTAGAGAAAGGAATGAAGGATGTCATG
>JALLBE010002054.1:0-10034 GCA_036939795.1 Thalassiosira mediterranea | reverse complement strand
CTCCTGCTGCTGCCACTTCCGCGGTGGCGATCGCCCTTGCAGTCATTCGAAGCCGCCCGCTGCTCCTCCGGCTCTTCATTTTCAGCGGGCACTTCATCGCTGCTTGTAGCCGCCGTGGCGCGCTCGGGTACCAAATCCGGCACTTCGGCCCTACTAATGCCATCCATCTCCTCCTCCCACTCCTGCTACTCCACCTGTCCGCCCCGTGAAATGACCAAAAGATTTTGAAGGTCCCTGATGCTCCCATCTCCCCAGGACCCACGGTCCGAGTGAACAGATTGGCCGAAACCAATTCCCTCCTCTCCTCCACGCTCATTGCGTTGTTGCCATTGCCCAGATGATTCCTGCTCCTCGTCCTCGTCCTGGCCATCCAAGTTGATTGTTGCTTGCGCTAGGCGACCTAGAGTCAGCAGCCCAAACACTGTAGGTGACAAGACCCTAGCTAGGTCTCCTGTGGCCGGTACAGGCCTCTAGACCCCTGGATAGAGGCAAGAGGCACTGGAACTGAGAGTGAGAACAAGAAGCACCCTTAGCTCAGTGGTAGAGCAGGCAACTGGAATTTGCAAGGTCCCGGGTTCGACCCCCGGAGCGTGTTTTCTTGTCTCACGTACTGGGTTCAATCCCCAGCGCCCCGTCTACTCATGACGCCATGTTCCCCCCTTACATTTTTTTTAGTAAACAGTTGTTGATTTGATTTCGGTAATGGAGATGGCAGGGAACGGGACAATTNCCGCTGGTTGATTGTTGCATTGCCTCGGTCACGCGCGCGGACGGCCGTGCATCTGAGGCGTTTAGTTCGTCCCTGCCCAGCTGTTTTCGGCCAGCGGGGGCTGTGGCGATGACCCGGCAGGCTGGACACGGGCCGCGAGCTGATGCTTGATTCCGTCAAGGGCACCGTGGCCTGTTGATGGACGCGGGCTGGGCAACGCGCAGAGGCGGGCCGACGCGCGGAGGCGGGCGCTGATCGCGGCGCAGTGGTTGGCTTGAGCCGGGACTATTATGGGGAGGTCCGTCATGGCCGGCCGGGCGAGAGGTGTTGTGCGTGTTGTGTTGTGCAACGGCGATTGGAATCTGATGCGCACGCAAAAGGGGGCTGGCTAACAATTGTCAACGTAAGATACCCCGCTTCTTGGGGACATCTAGGGCACCGCTCCGCGGTTTCGTTTTCCCCCCCCGTGGGCTGAAAGTATTATCACTAAAATTGACCGTGGAGCGATTTTGATACCGATGGGTGACGACGGAGTTTTTTGGAGACCCTCCGAATCGGGCGATCGGAGGATGTTTTTTTGGATATNTTTTGATATCTATGATAGACGAGGGAGATTTTTGGAGACCCTCCGAATCGGGCGATCGGAAGATGTTTTTTTTGGATATCAGACGGAGGACATTTCGATAAACGATGAAAATGAGGGCGGAAATATTTGGATCTCGGTACGGTACTTTATCTACCTACATACCCTTGCTTGAAAAGGTCTATAGAATCTTGCCTCATTTTTCTGCGAAGCAGCACTCAATCAAAGGAGTTTCGAGTTGTGTGACGTCCTCTTCTATGGCAGCTCATAAAAATCAGAGTGGATGTTCCCCGATGGTGCGCTCGGCCTCCTCGATCGCCAACTGCCTCCTCCTCGTCGTCGGGAGCGGCCGCCCCCTCCTAGGCGCCCATGCATTCGTGGCACCTGGGACCCGGCAGGGTAGGCGCGTCGTCGCCGCTGCGCCTGCCGCGTCCGCGTCGTCGCTCCTCGCCGCGCCCGCCGACAAGGTGCACGTCCTCCCCTCCGAAGCCGAGGTATCGTCCGCCGTCCACGCCATCGTCGAGGCCGCCGCGAAGGAAGCCATCGAGGCGCGGGGACACTTCGCCCTGGCCATACCGGGAGGATCCGTCCTCAAGGTGCTGAGCACCCTCGACCCGTCCTCGGACTGGCCGTCCAAGACTACGCTCGCCTTCGTGAACCACAAGTGCGTCCCGACCGACGACGTCGGCAGCGCCATCGAGGCGCAGGCCCGTGCCAAGTTTCTCGATAGGTGGGGTGGAGCGGGGGATGTGATCTCGCTCGGAGGCACGTCCGAGGGCCAAAAGGAAGCGGATGCGTACGAGGAGAAGCTGCGTGCTATCCCCGAGTCGATCCTGCCCAGGGACGGAGACGGCTTTCCCCTGTTCGACCTCGCCCTCGTGGGAGTGGGCGACGATGGGCACATTGGCTCGCTCTATCCGAATCGCGACGAGATCAACGTGGTGGACGGTCCCTGGGTGGTCCCGGCCTTCCAGAAGGATCCTCCCAGCATCTCTCTCACTTTGCCGGTGATGCAGCGCGCGAAGAAGACCGTCATATCTGCAGCGGGTAAGTCGGACAAGTACCCCAAGGGGAAGGCGGGTGCGATGAGGCTCGCGATTGCAGATGTTGTTGAGGTGACGCCGGCTACGTTTCCCGCGAGCGCGCTTAGGGAGTATGCGGTTTGGATATTGGACGAGCCGAATGCATCGGAGATGGATCTGGAAATGTCGACCGTGGATGCCGCCGTGGCTGACTCGGGTGCATCTGTAGCCGCGTTGAACTAGGAGACGGTTTCAGTCCAATTCGAGCTCTGGTCTGAATGTGCAGGGTAGATGTGTTAGGCAGACCCGCGCAAATGTCTCCAAAGACGGGTAGGAGTAACTTAGTTTCCCACCTGCACACAATTATTAATACCCTCTCGCTAATGTCCACAACAGAGTCATTGTCTAATTAGATGGCTTTATTATCAGAAAATATTGGCATCAGGAGGGAGAACCTATGGTAGGTGCCAAAGCGTCTATCAACATCTTGAATATATCCAGTCATCAGCAGAAGTTGTCGCATGATTGAGTTCAATGGTGTGTTGAGCGAACAAACTCCGGTTACGTGTAAAACTTGCAGTCTTGGCCTTTTTACACATGCTCACTCATCTCTCTAGAGAGAACAATTACTTTCATCAAAATTGCCACACAGGGACGTTTGCTCCGCCACAAGCAGTTCTATCTTTCAGTTCTCGTAGGTATCAGTCCCCAGTACTTGATACTTCTATTGTGGTCTCCGGCGTCATATCTTCATTTAACATAATATCTACTTTGTCCTTCAAACGCCATCTCGAAATCATAGCTGGTCCCGGGAATCTCACAACATAATCAACGCACATAACTCGTGGTAACCATTCCGATATACGCCTTTGCCTCATAGCGCAGTCAGCCTTCGCCAGGACGACATGATTCGAAGCTGCTACCCGTAATCGCCAAGTTTGATTGCCTTGAGTTGGCCAATAATGGCAAACCGGTTTCACTGATCAGCACCAGTTTCATTTCAAACCACGAATCAATACGAGTAGTCGATGTCTGGCGTGGAATACACCCCACACAGCGATATCACCGCGAACGTGGACAATAGCCATCCCGCACCCGCCGGACCGTATTCCCGCACCAGCCACGTCGCCAGACTCGGACTCAGCCCCCCCGCGAACGCCATGCTCGTGTTGTACCCGATGGCCACGCTCGTCAACCTCGACTCCGGGGGGAAGTGTTCCACTAGAAACGCGCACAGGGGCGCGCCGTACAGACACAGGAAACATCCCAGCAAGAACTGCGCCGCGGACGCCGCGGCGGGGTCGCCGGATCCGATGGCCGACATGGCACTCGGCGCCGACAGCGCCAAGCCTGCCGCGCCAACGTACATGGTCTTCTTCCTCCCGTGCCTGTCCGAGAGAGCTCCGGCGAACGGGAACAGCGCCACCATGGTAACGAAGAGGTTGACCGCGTTGATCGCGAAGGCGCCCTCGATGGGTTTTTCGAGCAGGTCACGCATGCATATCACCAGCCAGACGAATACGACGTAAAATCCCCCGCTCCAGAGGAAGACTGCCGCCGTGGCCGAGATGAGGGAGCCCCGCAAGCGTTTCGACAATGCCAGCTGGAGCGGGTTAGGCTTGCGTTGCTCCGTCTCTCCGTTCGATAGTACGTCCAATGCCACCAACTCCGGCTTCGACTCGACCTTTTCGTGATCCCGGACGTGATGCTTCAGGTAGAAGCCGCTGACGCTGACGAAGACGCCGCACAGGAAGGGTATGCGCCAATATCCCGCCGATAGCTCCTCGCGTGTGAAGTAGTGTCTCATACCAAACTGTGCCATGCCGTGCCATGCCATGTCGTGTTGTGTTGTGTGTGTATGTTTTCGAGAGAGAGAATGAAATGAAAATCAAGCACGTTTTGGTCTACCATATGACCCCTATCCAAGAAGGAACTCACGCCTACGACTCCGCCCAGGAACGTGCCAATATTCGCCGCTGTCATCGCAAACTGCAACCAACAACAGGTTTTGTGTTGCGACGACATTCGACGCAAATGTAGGTAAATACAGAAGCGAGCACATCATGTGCACATAATTGTATCACATCGCATGCACACGGAAAACTCACGCTGCCGTACCATCCCCATCTCCTCCTATCGTGCCCCTCGGCGACAAAAACCAGACTGCTCATCAACTGCCCCCCCACGCTCAATCCCTGCAACAACCTCACCGCCACCAAACAGGCCACGCTCCAATACCCCCACCTCTCGAACGTGGGCAGGCACCCCATCGCGAACGTCGGCCCGGCCATCAAGAATATGCTAATCTCCAGCGCCCTTTTTCGGCTCAGCGTGTCGCCCACCCATCCCATCAGCACGCCCCCTATCGGTCGGACGAGGAAGGCCCCGCCGAAGATGAGGAAGGATTCGATGATGGCCGCGGAATCGGAGGAGGCGGGGGGCAGCAGGAGGAGGCCGATGATGTCGGAGAAGTAGCCGTAGATGGCGAAGTCGTACCACTCGAGGACGTTGCCGGCCACCGAGGCCAACGTCGAAGCCACGTCATCTTCCTTCCGAGGTGGTGGCGGCGACGACGAAGACGAAAACGCGTGATCACCGTTGCCCTTGGCCTCGTAGGTCGCGTGGCAACCGTTGCGGTTGCCCTCCTCGACGGAGATGGAGAGGTGCGCCGCGGCCGGCAGGGAGCTGCTTCCGACGTCGCCGCCTGCGGAGCCGCCGCCGTTCACGAGGGGAGTGCGCTCGTTCATAATATTGCTGGGAATGGGGAATGAAGAATGAGCGTTGCCCTTCATTATTATTTATGGGCATCATTGGCGCTTCCGAGTTTGTTCTTCGGAGAGCCTTTTGGAGGTTGGAGCCGAGAGGTGCTTGGTAGGTGCTTTGCTTTGGTGCTTGGAGTGTCCGTGCTTGGAGCGTGCGTTCTTGGAACTTGGAGGTGATGTCATCGGAGTGTCAACAGAGTCTTGACATCGAACATGCACATCTCTCTAAGTACCATGCTACGCTTTATTAATGGTAAAATTTTCTTCATACGATGAGGCACGATGGTGCGGACCTTGTGCGGACGATATCACACGCGGAGTGTAACGGTCGACAAGATAGAAGCTGGCAATCAAGAAGCTAAGCGTGTGCCTGAGATTGCTGAGATTTTATGGTACTCCGATGTGCAAGGAACATATCAAGGAAGCTTGCAAAATATGGTACTATTCGATACTAAGGGAAGATATATGTTAAGCTTCGTGTATCCATTTTGTGATCCCATTTTGCTTAACTTTTGCACGCGGACCTACTATGGACTAGGTACGCGGACCCACGCAGACGGACGGCAGACGCTTAGGGCAGACGGCCCGAGCCCCGAGCCCGAGACCTCTGCCCGCCCGGCCCCGACCAATTTTATCACTCGATCGTCATGTCCTCCTCCGACGCGACGAGCGGGGCGGCGGGAGCCGCTCCTCCCAAGTGCCCGTGCTGCTCCAACCCCGTGAGTCCTCCGCAGGTTTCGCGTCCCAACGAGCTGGGTCGCGCGGATCGTTGTTGCACATCAGATTTTCTGTTGGCGTCCACATCGTTCGTCGCGACGTTTGGACAAGGCGGCGGGGGGTCGCCGGCGATGGCACGCGTCCTCGGTTTACGCGACCCATCTATTTTGGATCTTCCGGGCGGGACGAGTTCCCCTCCGCTCCGCCCATGATTGGAACTTCTATTCGATTCAGGGCGGGGGCGTGAAGTGACCGACATTTTTCTCCAATCCGTCGCTATCGTCGTCCATCTCATTCACATATTTTTGCATCTCGATTTCACAATACCGACACCGATGCGCTCACAAATCACAAAACAGTGGCAGGCGGCGACTGGCGACTTCTTCGCCAAGCTCTGCGTCGAGTGCGAGTCCGATCCCCAAAATGAGATCGTCAAGGGAGCGGGATTGTCGAGGGACAACATGGACTTCGACGTTCATCCCAGAGGTGCGTATTCATTTGCGTGTGCTACTTCGAATCATGGCACTGAGTGTATTGGGCTACGGCGCCTCCGTCGCCACGTGGAAAGCCCACGGTGATGTTGGTGTTGAAAAATGGCCAAATGTACCGACTGGCATCTTTATCTCTAATGGAAAATTGGATCGTGAGATTGACGCAGGCATTTGTGCAGCGTTTTTATGGATCAATGCGTCGCGGGTATTGTGCACCAAAGTGTGACTATCACATAATGTGATGGGTTCAACGGCGCTCGCAGCCCCACATGTCAGCCCGGCTGGCCGATGACACATTTGCAACTGGTGGCGAGAGTACTCGTCACGGCGACGTCAGATTTGATAACCAACTGCCAGAGGCAATCTGGCGGCACACATTGGAGATCTTGGCCTGCCGAAAATTGTCTCATGGCTGTAAAGGCTCGAGCAACAAGACAACACCTTCCATTTTGCACTTTATCTGCAGTTACAACTCCCTGATGGTCGTTCTGCTGTAATTATGCGTGCAACGATGCGATACCTTTTCAGACAACTTTTTCCTCTACTCCAACGGGAACTGGATAAAAAACAACCCCATCCCTGCGGGATATCCCAGCTGGAACAGCTTCCTTAGCCTTCACGTGAAGAGCCAGGAGGACTGCAAGGACATTCTGTCCGAGCTCGAGGATAAGCTTAAAAACGGCGAGGGGGTCACGGATGAGGAGAAGAAGGTGGCACTCTTTTACAGGGCGGCGATGGACGAGGGAGCGATCGAGGTAGCTGGGACTAGGCCGTTGGCTCCCCTGCTCCAGCTTTGCAAGGAGGCTGCTTCAAAAAGGGACGACAAGGAGGGGTTTGCCAAGTGCCTTGGTAAAATGGCATACCATTATGGCATCTCACCATTCTTTGGCATTGGCGCGGGGCCAGATAAGTCGAACAGCCAGCACTCTATTGCAGAGGTGGCGCAGGGAGGTCTGGGCCTCCCGGACAGAGACTACTATTTCGACGAGGACAAGGGGGAACAAAGGGAGGCATACAAGAAGGCGGTGGCTTTGCTCCTGACATTGCTTGACGATGCTGGTGCAGATGGCCCATCAGAGATGGGCATGGCATCTGCCGAGAGGGTTTATGAGTTGGAGGTGAAGCTGGCTGAGGCGCACATGACAAAGACGGAGAATAGGTGAGCATGAGACTCAACGTCTCATAATTCGATTATGCGAAACGAATGTACCTGATATGACCATGTTCCAGGGACCCACACGAAACGTACAACAAAATGTCAATGGAGGAGCTCACCAAGGTTGGTGATGGAGGATTTGACTTCGCCAGTTACTTTAAGGCAGCGACCGGCAAGACCCCGGTGAGTGTCCCTGGATTCTTTAACTATCATGGCAAAATCAGGATACGCACAGGTTGCATGACGTCTGTGCCGACGTTGGGCGCAAGCCAACTCAACGTGCTTAAACCTCCATAGGATATCGATGCATATGATTGGAAGGATAGATGTAGCTGTCATTGCTCACTTCTCTCTCCACTTTTCGCCTATCCATGTGCATGGAAGGAACAAATTGGTGACCTGAACCTGCGAAACGTGAAGGCCCTCCAGCGAGCTGCACATGTGGCCTCCACCGCTGAGGAAGACACCCTCGAGGCCTACTTCCGTTGGAAGGCAGTGAAGTCTTGCGCCCCTTACCTCTCGCCACCCTTTGTGAACGCCCACTTCGACTTCTATGAGAAGACACTGCAGGGAACACAGGAGATCAAACCTCGCTGGAAGAGGGCTATGGCCTTCACTGAAAGCGCGCTGGGAGAGGCACTAGGAAAGCTATACTGCGCCAGACTATTCGATGAGTCCAGTAAGGCCAGGGCATTGGCGATTGTGGAGCGCGTTCGACAGGCGTTGGAAGATCGTCTGAAGGAGGTTGACTGGATGAAGTCAGAGGAGACAAGGGAAAACGCATTGAAGAAGATGTCGAAGTTTGGAGTTAAGGTCGGTGCTTGTGTCTTTGACCACTTTCATCTTTTTGCCACTTCTCTCACACGCGCAAACGCCTGTTAATTTAAAGATTGGCTACCCTGACAAGTGGTTGGACTACTCATCCTATGTCATTGGTGAGGATGATGCCTTCTTGACGATGGTATTTCGGGCAAGACAATATGCCAATGACGAAGAGGTAAAGGAGATCAATGCACCAACAGACAAACAGAAATGGTTCATGACTCCTCAAACGGTAAACGCCTACTACCATGTAAGTTGGGGATCCTACTTTTATTGTTATTTTGTTGACGAGCTTCACTAAAAGCATTGGTTGGACCGAACTAATCTCTCCTATTCCTTCTAGCCAAATCTGAATGAGATTGTCTTTCCGGCAGCGATTTTACAACACCCTTTCTTCAACAAAGATGCCGACGATGGTAACTCACTCGTTTCCATTCGTACTGTTGCATATTTGTTGAAAATAGCGATCTCATTTATCACTCGTATCGCATGTTTCTTTCTAGCCGTGAATTTTGGGTCGATGGGTGCTGTCATTGGGCATGAAATGACAGTGAGTACCATAATCATTTGTCTGTCGTATGGTCATGATGAATTTCGTTCAAGTGCTCACGATATTGCAAATGAAATGCACTGGTACCTCTCTAAACATTTTCTGTAGCATGGATTTGACGATAAGGGCAGGAAATTTGATTACTCTGGAAATTTGGTTGATTGGTGGACGGAAGAGGATGGGAAAGAGTATGAAAAGAGGGTGGAGGTCATGGTTGAACAAGCAAACAAATTTGAGGTGCATGGGCAATCTGTGAAGGTAAATCATAGTGGAGGGACAACAGTGGCTGTGGCATTTCACTCACCATTGATACATAAACCCTCATGTTTTTATGCTCCCAGGGCAAACTGACTTCCGGGGAGAATATTGCAGACCTTGGGGGACTTCGTCTTGCAATGCGGTCAGTACATCTGTTTCATAGCGCCTGTTCATCTGCATAAAGCATCTTATTTTTCCTTTGGAACCTTATCCAACACCCACTACATATAGGGCATTGGTGAACACTGACAACTATGACCCAAACAAACTTATTGACGGATTTACTGCCATCCAGAGATTCTTTCTTTCTTGGGCTCAGTGTTGGCGGCAGAGCATCACCAAAGAGAGAGCACTTCAACTCTTGGCGATTGACCCAGTGAGTTTTTCATGCTATGTTTGTTTTCTTTTTACCATTGGCAACTCACTCATTTTGAATGTCTTGCACTTTTCAGCATGGCCCAAATGAAATGAGATGCAATGGACCTCTTTCAAACATGCCTGAGTTCCATGAAGCTTTTAATGTGGCTGCAAATGATCCTATGTTCAAAGATCCTAAAGTGAGGGTAGATATATGGTAGACATTATTTTGATTACCAAGGGTAAGAAATTATGTCGGCATCGCCTGACCGTTACTTTGAATTGATTTCGAGGCATTTCACGGACACTGGGGCCAAGCAAGGGCCAAGCAAGGGCCAAGCGAAGATCAATGTCGGACGGTCAGCATTCAAGACGCTACGTATGAGACTCTTCGAGCCGGCGGTAGTTCCACCCACGGCAATATCATTATGCACTGCAACAATACATGGACATTTTTTTTTGCAAACCTAAGACATGTATTTAATCTATGCTAACAACTGGGTACCCACCACAGTAGATAGCCTGTTTTGATTCCACATGTAATATGTAGAGATCACGCCTTTACCCCTGCAGTGACAAGCTATATCACCTAAGGGTATCTTAGGTT
>JALLBE010002044.1:0-11679 GCA_036939795.1 Thalassiosira mediterranea | reverse complement strand
GGGGCCAAATGCGTTAGAAAACCCTCGAGGCAAAAGGAGTAATAATGACGTACCTACATATGCAGCAAATCTCGATGATTTTCGGAATAACGATGGGTTTACTATCTTCTTACAGGCCAGCTTGGTAACGGCAAACGACAATACAGAACTTTATGCACAAGGTGTTTCTCTAGCTCCCATCCTGGGCGTTCTCCTCTCCGTTGCCAATCCGGACCTCACTGCGATTCAACTGAGCGACACCCTGCCTTCGGCGCTCACGCATAATCTCATCATACTGACGCTGCCATTCCGGAACGACAATATCTTCCACCCTTCTTCTCTCGATCGCTTCAAAATGCTTCTTCCTCTCTTCGTGTCTCTTTTGCCACGCCTGTTTCACAGCCGCAGATGGCTCCCTAGGAAATCCGGTCCATTCGTCGAAGAATTCCTTGCTGGCATACTCCTCGTCAGATGGCTTTCCGATCGCCACCTCCATGACCTTAATTGTTGTGAGTTTCGTTGGCCAGTAGTCTTCCGCATAATTTTCGTACAGCTCGGCCTCGTAATCGACTTCGGGATTTACCGCCGTTTCGAGACGCAAAGTGAGGCATGTGTCGTCCCCCTCCTGCTGCGGGCCGCGAGCTCGCTGCCCTGCACCTTCTTTAATGACTACCAAATCTTCCTCGCTCCCTTCGTGACCGAATCCGAACCACGACACACCGTTGTTCACCAGCTCCGATGCAAATTCCCGGGCACGGGCAATTGCAGCCGACTTCACAATTTCCCTGTCCACACCAATGAAGATATGGCTTCGACCCTCCATGTATTGGGGACATTCCATGTGGCCATTGCCTGCGAGCAAATCGCTGGCGACTATGCCATAGGCGAAGAGATGCTCATAGGATGCCTTACAGCCAGCTGACTTCTTACTATCATCGGTGGTCCCGCTATCAACGATCAACGCCTTGACACTTTCAACGGTAAAAGTCTTGTGATAGCTTTCTGTCGAGTACCGATAGACCTTCTCTCCTTCATCGTTCACCTCTGTGGCCAAGAGAAAGAGGTGATCAGCTGGTGAGTTGACGTCGTCTTGACGCGTCAGGAGTTAATTCGAATTGAAACCAAAAAGGAACACACTCACGCTCCGAATGATAAGTCTCGTCAGGAGGCCAGTAATGACGGGCCGCTGCCTCCTTCGCCGATCTCTCATTGGCATCTTCGGCGTCGGCGCGCGAGGTGAACAGACGTAGGCAGTTCCTTCTCTCGAGGTCGCCTCTGATGCCTTCGTCCCTCAAGTAATGCAGCAAGTAGTACTCGCGGACTGGAGCGGACGCCATTTTGTTTCCTCCCTCCAGGATTGTACTCTCTCCTCCCTCGTCAGTGCCTCATCCGGTCTTCCTTCATCAAGCACGCTTTGAGATTTCAGAGGATGGTGCGGGTGCATGCGGGGCTACTTCAAACAACTTCAAATGGGTTCAAAACTCAACGGCCAACGCATAACGCACGTTGCCGCTGAATGACGATTTTGTCGGCGGCAAGTCGAATTCAATTGGTCAGCGATCAAGTTCTTGATACATAATCATTCCTACGTAGACACCCCGTGGATATGACATCACATTATCGCTAGATATGAGACGTAAAATTGTTGCATTTCAGTGACCCGGCCGCCTACAAATGTACGAAAACGCACCGCACAGTGGTGGCAGTGAGTGGACCCGCTAAGCACGCTGAGCATCCGAGGCTACCCGAGCACGGCAAGAGATGCGCGGCATCAAGCGGCATATCCTGCGCACATCGATTTAGACCCATAGGTCCATACAACAAGGGCACGGCTAAGTGTACCTCTATCTACACAAGCTCTCTACCATAAGCTAGACTTCGAAGCTGATGAAGGAAAAGCTGTCCACCGAACAGAGGCGGAAGACCTAAGCATTTGAGAGGCATTCGACTCGTACCACTCGCCATTCAATACACCATCAAGGCTAGCATGCGAACGAAGAATATTACAGTTGCCGTGGTGGCGGTTGGCTTGCCTTCTGTGGTTGGCGTCGATACCCTCGGCAATATACATGCCGGTTTGGGGCTGCCGTCGAACTCCATTCAGGAAATCGAATCAAGAGATGCGAACGACCTGCCACATATGACTCCTGTTCGCGAGAATGGTATTCAGAACCAGAGGCACAGCGTTCACACCGTCCCCGCCGATCGGGAGGACGAGTTAACACGAGGGGGCGTCGAGGGGGAAACGATAGAGGTGGAGCAAGTGAGGCGATACATGCGCGGAGATCGTCGTATGCAACGTAAGA
Organism: Thalassiosira mediterranea; assembly: GCA_036939795.1. Lineage (NCBI taxonomy): Eukaryota > Bacillariophyta > Thalassiosirophyceae > Thalassiosirales > Thalassiosiraceae > Thalassiosira > Thalassiosira mediterranea. The sequence continues at coordinate 9,394 of JALLBE010002044.1, read as the reverse complement.
AGCTGAACAAACAGGAGAAAAAGGATCTAAAAGATCGAAGTCCTGGCGAGGAGGCTGGGCCAACCAAGAAGGAAAAGAAGGCTGCTATGAAGGCTGGATTAGATTGGGAAGATGATGACGCGCGGGTGAAGGGCGAGGATGCAGATGTGGAAGGTGAGAATGCAGATTTGGAAGATGAAGAGGCAGGTGCTGAAGTTGAGGAAGAAGATTCGGAAAATGAGGAGACGGGTGAGGTCACGATCAAGCTGACCAAGCGCCAAAAGAAGGCCGCAATGAAGGCTGGGATAGATTGGGAAGACGAGGAGGTGGACACGGCAGAGAGCCCACAAAACGAACCCAAAGAAGAGGAGCGCCCATGTACATCATCCTTCACAGTCGCGACGTACGAACGAATTGACGAAGACATTGAAACACTGAAGGATAGCATTCGCGACGACGCTGATCGATCTCACTTCTTGGGTGGTATTGTGAGACTGGCGGCTCACGACTTCATGGATTTTGATCCGAGGAGCAACAGGTCCATGGGTCCTGATGGATGTTTCGACGATAACCATGAACGTAATGCAGGTCTGGAGACCATCTGGTGTAGCCGCTGCCCTCTGACCATCCTGTACGAACAATCATACACCCACATATCGAGGGCAGACTTCTGGATCGCTGCCGCCAACGCAGTCATACGCCAGCAGAGCGTGAACAATGCACTTGACCTGAAGCACACATTTAGATGGGGTAGGCGAGACAGAAATAGTTGTGGGAGCTCTGGAGACCGACTTCCCAAGTCGACTGGGTGCGATCAATCTGAGGATGTCTTTGTGACAAGAATGGGTCTCGAATGGAGAGATGTTGCGGCATTGATGGGTGCACACACACTTGGTAGAGGAAACAGAAATGTGAGCTCGACATTGAGATTTTGGTTTGTTCCAGTTGCCATTACTTACACTTTCTCACAACATACTGATCGTGTCAGTTCTCTGGACACGATGGCACTTGGGTGGAAAATGCTCTGGTGAGTCGAAAAAAGAAAAAAAATGTATCAATTGCATTATGTATCTCAACTCTTCATTTAATTTTGATGACACAGGTGTTTGATAAACAATATTACGTGGACATGCTTGAGCGTGCCTGGCGACCAAGAAATCAAGGCAGTGGAAACTTGCCTCAGGATTGGACGTCTGGAAGAGACAGTGAGAGCATGATGCTCAACACAGATCTTTGCCTTGCATTTGATATCGAAGGGCACATGGACCAGGACGAGCCATGTAAGTTAATGCATTTCTATCCGGAATGATTTGTTGTTGGGTGATTGGTGAACTCAAAAGTTTCGTTTTGACACGTACAAGGCTGCACAAGGACTGACTTGGTCAACCCCAATGGTGGAAACAAGTGCATTGATATAGAAGCCAGTAGAAGTCGCTGCCCTGTCCTGGCACAACGCAATCGTGATGCGAAGGAGGCGGTCCAGGAATTCAGCGGTGGCGATGATAACGCAAGATTCTACACTGCGTTCGCGGAAGCTTGGCAAAAGGCAACATCTGTAGGACAACGAAATTTGTCTCCATTGGCAAAGACGTGTGAGATGATATGATCTTACACCAAACCAATGAAGAATCCAGAACGACGATTGGACATAGGGCCTCGTCTATAATCAATGGCTAATTTCAACCCGTATGAAGAAAATGGGACCACAATGTTGACGGTGCTACATATCAGGAAAAGTGTGAGAATATATACGTTATTTGTTTTAGGAGTGAGAGGGCAAGAATCTCACTGATTCAGCCCTTGCTCAATCTAAATTCAAACATGAAATATTAGATGTTGAATCATAGATCTATGTGTTGATTCTTAATGCTCTACCATAGTCCCAAATACAACTGACTGAAAAGGCCCCACAGTTGTCAATCCAATAGTAGTATGCATCATGACTTCATGACGTTTGCAACATCACCATACATCATTGTGAACAAAGATATCTATGCTGATGTGACCCCACGGATCATCACATACTATGCAATGCATCACAGAGATGGAGGGCTCATATTTTTATGCTCGCCCTATTCCCTGCTTTGTATGAGGAGAAGCATTTGTTTTCATTGTATGGTAAGAAAGTAGGCCCTACCTGGCCCTACCTACCTACTGTGGGGGAGGTTCAAATGCAGTTCGCAATGGCCAAGCGTGGGCCAAGCCGTTTTTACTTGGAAGCTTGGAGCACTACATACTCATGGAGTCTGTCCTTCGTCCGGAATCGCATCGACATCCACAAGATCACACATCCCCCGATTTCACGATCACATGATTGTGTGAACCTGGCAGACATCACGAAATCGTCGTCCTTCACCTCCTCTTGCTTTCATCTCGAACCTTTCATCACGAGACTGCTTCATGCTTGCGTGCTTTGCCCAAGAAGGAGGCGAGTAACTGGTAACTGGACGATCGAGCAGATCGAGCGAGGCTATTCGTGTTCAGTCACTTCGCGACGTTGTACAATCCTGTGGGATCGAAGAGGGGGCAGCAATACTGGCGATAGGAAACGATCGACGGCGCGGAAGGCGACAGCGAAGGGGCAGTGACGACGATAGCTTGCAGCAAATCTACGAGCGACGAGCGAGCGGACGGCGCGTAATTCGTCTCAACCCTCACGTACATTTCCGAGTTCGGGAGCTTTCATCGCCAGCCTAGAGAGCGAATACAACTTGTGAAACATACTATTAACTGTAGAAAAGGGAGCATATCATGGGGCCCAAATCCAAAAAGTCTGCCGCTCCTCGATCCGCCCTCGACGAATACGGCGGAATGTCCCTCGAGCAGCTCGAGGCTCTATCGTCCAAGTTCGACGACGAGGAGATCGACGAGGAGAGCGCCTTCGATTCCGACGACGAGATGAAGTACGGACGGTACTTCTCGAGCAAGAAGGAATCGTCGAAGTGCAACGACCTGGCCGGAATCGTCTCGGGTGGCAACGTCTCGCTGAGCGTGCCATTGGAGCCGGACGCGGTCCGATCGGTGGAGGTTCCCGCCGGCACCAAGTTGATACTATCCTCGATATGCCTGGACGTGAGCAAGTGCGACTTCGACAGGATACGAGTCATGTACGGCTGCACCCCGGCGGCCGGCGGCGGGCCGGGGGGGAGGTTCCACTGCCTGGCGAACTACCTGAGCGAGCACCGCGGCGGCGCGGGGCTGATGCCCTCCACGCCAGTGAGCCTGCGTGCGGTGGGGCCGTGCAGGGTCGAGTTCCAGGCGGACATCTCGCCCTCCAACCTGGACGGGGGCAGCGTGAACATATTCGGGGTCTTGGAGGCCGCCAATGCGGAGCGCGCTGCTGCTTTGGGAAGTAAGGAGGATGCGCTTCGAAAGTCCGCGGATGCCCTGGCATCGATCATCGAGGTTACGGCCGGGACCGCGGAGGATGAGAGCGAGGCGTCGCACGGTGGCGACAATGGCAGTGTAGGTGAGAAGAGCAATGGGACGTCGTCGAAGAAGAGAAAGCTCAAGTCCGTAGAATCGACGCCCGGGGAAGGCAACAAGAAGAAGTCGGCCAGAAAGCAGCGCAACAGCCTCGCCCTCGAGGATGCCAAACAGCAGTTGGAGGGCACACTGCTCTCATCTCCCGCAACATCGGAAGAAGATTCGAAGAAAAAGGACGAGCCCTCCACCAAAACGCCTCCGAAGTCAACGACCGCAGCTACCGAACCGGGTGGTAGTAGTGGCACCAAACTGACCAAAAGTCAGCGAAAGAAGCTGGCAAGGCAGAAGGCGAAACAGCTAGAGGAGACGTTGGCTGCTACACGCACTGGCGGCAACGAAGATGAAGGCAACGTCGACGACGAGGCCAGCGCCAAGAAAAAGTCCAAAAAGAAGAAGAAGAAGAAACAATCGTCCACGGAAGAGGAAGAGGAGGAGGAATCGCGCCCGACGTCCATGACGCGCGAACGACGCCTCTCGGGAGGCCTGATCGTATCCGACCTCCTCCTCGGGGCCGGCGCGCCAGTCAAACCCGGCCGGCGCGTTTCCATCCACTACACCGGCTCCCTCAAATCCACCGGCAAAGTGTTCGACAAGAACAGCAGCAAGCAGCATCCGCTGGTGTTTCGTCAGGGCACGGGGGAGGTGATACGGGGGTTGGAACGGGGGTTGGAGGGGATGAGGGTGGGCGGGGAACGGATCGTGACGGTCCCGAGCAAGTTGGGGTACGGAAGCAAGGGCGCGGGGGTGCATATACCCCCCGATTCGGATTTGGTGTTCGAGGTCAAGGTGCTCAAGGTGGGATGAGCAATAGGGCGGCTGTTATGACACTAACAGCTAGGATAGATATTCCTTCAGATTGCCTGCCAACTACCTCTAGAGTTATGGCTCTTGAGTTCTATCTTTTCCTCGTAATTGACCCCGTTTCTCTCTATGTAACTCATTTTGTTCGCTAGCTCTCTTTTGCTTTGTTTGTACCTCAGCTTTACACGCCAAAGAATCGACCTCCTATGTGCTTCGCAATTTTCGCTGTCTTCTGCTGCTGGCATCACCATGTGATGTGAACAACCTACCTAGTCAGGCACCGACGTCGAACCACTGTCGAACTTCTTTGGTCAAACAAGGAATTCCTTGGTCAAACGCACAGAGGAAACAGCTCTCAGTAGCAAAAATGAAAATAGCACAAGAAGGGCACACTAAAAATTTCACAACTCATGGGTCAGACGATTGCTGGAGACTGATGAACCTGAGGCTGAACATTCCACTCCAAGCGCAGCGCGCAAGCACGGACAGCTCTAAGGCGTCATTTATTTTTGTTATGCTCTATCCTCAGCTGGATCCTCCTGCCAAGCTCCTTCCATATTTCATGTCTTGGTCAGGTTCCCCATCCTCTTCTTAACGAGACTCATTGAGCCATCTATCCTTCAACGAGAAGCTTGCCCGCCTACGAACTCGCTTTGAAGGCAACGATGAGAATTCCCGGAACAAATCTAGATTGTCCCGAAGGTGTACCAGCGATGATTGCAATTAGCACAGTTTGTGATGGTTTGAACGAGGATGAGGTACGAATGATGATGGTTAAGGGCGGAGATGCTGATAGGGCCGATGATTGGATCTCTAGGCTCCGTAGCGCTGGCTTCTTTAATGATGATGACCCTTTTCAACCTGATGGGATCGAGAGTAGTCGCGATGATAGTGAGGCTGTAGACGCAGGTGATTTTCTTTGGAGTGAATTGAAAGATGAGCTCGAGCGAGATGAAAACGGATTCAAGCACCGCATAGCAGTCTACGACAACGAAGTTAAGAAAGGGGCCCATCCTCCTCGGCACGTCATAGATCTCCACAACCTAAGTGCAGGGCGAGTGATTCCGTTCCACATGATACGAGACAACTGCCCATGGCATGGATGCAAGTTTGCGTCATCGGTGATTCTACTCCTCATCAGTCCACTTGAAGCCCACGATAAGATGGATGCCGTCCGGCCCGTATCACACTCTCTTGGCGGATGCACAATTCCAGGATCAGAGCAGCTTAAGAAGGAGCGCTGGCCGTACGTCCTCGGTGACGCTTTCAAGGCCGCAAAATCAAAGTTGGAATCTGAGGGTATCTGTACGGCTCTTCATGTCAGTGTGAGTGACGTAGAAATCATGAGGAACCCTTCTAAGGGTGGCCTATTTGGAAAACTACGCCCAGGCACGTTTGCCCACAGCATGATCATGACCATATCACCCTCAGGGGTGTATCTCTTCCAAGCCTACGGCCCAAGGGGTTATACACTGTTGCAGAATATCCAAGCTCACCCTGAATATCCCATGTCGGTAGACAAGGCGGGACACTGGGTGACACGGTTTGAAGAGTTCGCTAGCAATCTTGGTGGAGTCTGGACTGAGAAAACAAACGAAGCATACCTTCACTGCTTCGGAGTGGATCTGGTCACTCTCAAGAACATGAAAGTTGGCAGCCAACTAGACGCCTATGTCACCGTATTCTCACATGAGTTCACTGCTGATATAGTGAAGAAGAACTTTGGTCTTCTTCCTTGCCCTGACAAGGCCGAGTACTCGCCATGCACAGATGGTAAAGATGCAGTAGCATCTAAGCCCCACACGAAACACATTCCTGACGGAGGAGTGCCACACTACTATATTCCTCAAATGGAGTGTTGCCTCTCATGCGGAAAAGGAGCCGCAAAAAGCAAATGCTCTCGTTGCAAGATTGCCAAGTATTGCAGCAAGGAGTGCCAGGTTCGGGACTGGAAGTTGCGTCATCGCGAAGCATGCAAATTATTACTTGCTCGAAAGTGAACATCTTTGGTAGCATGCGTGCGTTTCACCCAAAGTTAGTTTCCTAGCGGGAGATGCCATGCTGATCTCCCACAGTATGATACCTGCCAAATAGCATATACCCCCCGATTCGGATTTGGTGTTCGAGGTCAAGGTGCTCAAGGTGGGATTTTCCTAGCGGGAGATGCCATGCTGATCTCCCACAGTATGATACCTGCCAAATAGTAGGGATAAAGTCTGGAGGTGCAGAGATCTTGTTGCGCCAACAATGGGCTAACTGACAGCTTTGTCTTGTAATGACTCTTATACGTCAGTCACTATGAACATGTTTGATCAAACTCATCATTTGGTTCTGAGCACTCTACTATCGAAGCCCGTGATTGGGGATCAGTCGTGATTGTTTATTGTAGCGCTTTAATGATGAAAGTGCTCTATGCATAGTTGGTGACCCATTTCTTGGACATCTCAACCCCAAGGATTGTTCAACCCAAGCCGCAATGACAGTAATCCATATGCTTGGCGATCTCATCCCTCACTATCCCAACCGCTCGATCTACATCTGCCCAGTGATATCCAGTCACGAGCACATGAGGCTCGCAATTCATCAGTGGTACGTTGAAATCATCGCCGCAAACTCTCACGAGACAACGCGCATCTTTTATTCGCCACAGGACATCCTTCTTGAGTAGAAAGTGTGCATGATACTTTCTCTTCCCATCGTGAAATGCAAAGGGCAGCATGACGAGGGACATGTAGCTCAATGATCCCGAGGGATCCCTTGCTCTCACAGCTCCACTGGTTGAGTCCCTCTGTCTGTGATAGCCTTCGCAACTCCATCCTACTTCATAGATCATCCTTCCTTTCGCGCCGTTGTCGCCAATTTGTGTCATGTAGTCCAACAACAATTCAAGTATCTTTTCTCGAGCCTCGTCGAGGTCCTTCTCGGCAGACGACAAATGGCGGGCATAAATGCTGATGGTGATAGGATTGGTAGGATCGACGTCATTCGGGGATTGACGGTCAATATTGACTGTTATCGTGCACTTTGTCTCTTGCTCAATGTGATATGTATTCCTATTCCACGAACTGTTACCTTTTGAACCAATTAGGTGAACTATTGAGCAACATAGTAGAACAAAGGGTAAGTATGACCGCAATCACTGAGATTGGACTTAAGGACAGGGGGACGGAGATGAACTCACAAAACAATTTTCGTTGAGAATATTGATCTTTCTGAAGCCAAGCAGGTATTTTCATTAGGATACTAGTCCGAACTTCGTTTGCGCTCTGTTGGGTGCCGTGGCGACCGTGGCTGCCTTGCTCCGTGAGATTGCGTTGGCCCGAAAGAGCGCGATCTATACGTGTCTTCTTCCTTGGGACTTCTGACAGCGGAGTTGCCATGTCTTTGCTACGATACTGCTTGTTGCCGCTGCCAGATGCTATCTCGTCCATAGATAGATCTATGATCTCGGTGGTGTAACTGCTTTTGCGACTGGAGACTTCATCGTCGCAGGTGATCGAAGATGGGACAGGAGCTGGGTCGTCATTTGGTGGTTGAAGCTTCTTTGGGCTGGCAACTGCTTCGGTGACATCGGCATTCTTTGCCTCTGCAGCACTTCTCTCCTCGGGACAGCGGTATTTGACGCGTTTTGCTTCGACGCCCTCCTCAAGGCTAGCTTGGAATCCATTCACCATTTTCATGACTGTATACAAGACAGCGCTTGGATCTGACAGTGACTGTTGACAGAGCAGAACGGTTCCCTCTACTTCTCCGTCTCCGGCTGCATCTACCACAGTCTCAACCACAGTTACTGGGCAGTTGGCACCATACGCCAAGTCGTTCTCAGAAACTTCTTCCGTGATCTTATCGGCGTCGCCTTCATCATATACCACTGTATAGACCATATTTCTGGCACTGGTATTGCGTTAGCATTCACCACGGAAGAACGGACACACAGTGTCAAAATCTGCATCGAAGATACCACTCTCACCTGTAATCGAAGCAAACGGTCCCCACCACGCCTCGTTTCAACAGCGCCGGCCCATCCGCTTCGGACGAAGCTTTTGGAAAGTTGTACCACACCGGACCTGCAGATGACGATATGTGTTTACAGTCGAGCATAAAAGTCGGAGTGAATACACTGAACACAACGAAAGAAAGACGTAGTCATCCGCACAGCGCGCATTCGTGCGGAGCACGAAGCAGTCCGACCGAAGCTTTTCATTTCGCTTATCTTTCGTCGAATATTTGCCTCTGGTTCAAAGAGCAGTGACCCGTCTCGCACCCGATGCGTCGACCCTCCTGCGACTGTGATTCGCGATAGGGCCTGCGCCGAGGGTATCATGCTAGATGAAAACGGGCGCCTTATCTATCCGAATCCATACGGTTATCATCGAGCGATGTATGAGCCCACGACCGCGGCGGAGGTCTCGACCGTCTCCTTCGAGCGAGCACGCGAGGCGGGAGCATCGATGCGCATTGCCGGCGTCGAGTCTCGAGGACGCCATAAAAGTCGGATGTACGCGCGATACACGATACCGACGACGATATCCGCGGGGACGCTTCTCATCATCACGCGCGACTCACATCCGATGGGGAACGGCAGGTCCGCCGCCTGCTCGGGGGTAAGCTTCATCTGGATCATCTCTCCTACTCGCTACTCGCTCTCGGCCCGTGGATGGCACGATCGTGGATGGGGGGTGGAGGCGCCGTCGTCGTTATTGGTGCCGTCGTGTATCGATACCACGGCACGGTTGCTTCGCGCCGGAAAAAATGAGCCGTGAGCCGGGGAGCGAGCAAAGAAGTGACTGAAAAACTGAAAAAGCGGGGGATTTAGGATTCTTTTCTATTTTGATCTTGTTGAATAACGCCTTGTCAGCTATGAATATTGGGGGGCTTGCCCTCCAAAAACAGGGATCCAAACTTCGAACTCCTGTGCGTGGGCCGCTTGCTACCATATGATGTAGCATCTGGCCCACGCCATTTCCGCTGCGCCGCTGCGCCGCGCGATCCGTCGTTTTAGGCTTAGATGAATATGGGGCACGGGGGTGCGCCCCCGGAAAATTGGGTTTTGGGGTGACCCCTCCGAGACCGAAATCGGCCTGTCAAGCATCAAAATGGCCAAATGACGTCAGAAAATGGGTGCTTC
>JALLBE010002037.1:0-13048 GCA_036939795.1 Thalassiosira mediterranea | reverse complement strand
AGCAATTTTCAATAGGGTGCTCAGTGCGCATGGGTGATGTGGTGAAACAAGATCGCGCTTATACGCTACCAGTGGTCCATGCTGTGATACAGATGTTTGAAGATCAGTTTCAGCGCGAGGGTTACGACATGCCGGTGCGAGGCATGGAGGCGGCGATGTTCTTCATTGCATCGTGTACTGGAGGCTTTCGAGGTTACGAAACTGTTTGGACAGATCTTGGAGCACTGCGCTATGACGTACAACACTGTGAGGAGACAGATGATTACACTGCTGTGGCCTGGCCAGTCACGGGTAGGTTCAACAATGAGAAAGGACATTGGGGTCATTATATGATACCAATTGCAGGAGTTACAGGTTCAGGGATGTTGGTATTTGAATGGACGCAACGATTCATTCGGCGCCTGGAGATTACTGGGCGGACTGATGGGTGGGCCTTTCGGGCAGACAATGGCGTCGACCGAGCCCGGGCATTTGACTACGCGGAAAATATCTATTCCAAGCTGGAGGAGATACAAAGGCGTACAGCACTCATTGATTCGCTGTGTAATGTGAGGGAGGAATATGGCATGCAACGATCGGCGCGTCGATTCTTCCACACCCAGTGTTTGATTATGAAAGTATCAACGACAGACATCAAGTTCCAGTGTAGGTGGCGCGGTGATCGCGCAGCAGGAGTGAGGACAGTTCATCGAAGTATGGTTCATACATATGCGGAGATTAGGAATATGAGAGCCGTACTCATTCGCCCTTCTCTCGCGCTCTAACCCTGTTGCAAGTTGACACTGGCCTGGTCCGGGCTGGTTAGTTCATAGCGATGGGGAGGAGATTCAACGGCAATGTGGTAAACAAGAATATGTGGCGGGAAGGCTGCCAGACTTGTTCAGGCGGTACCCTTCGGAACATGTTGACAGGCGGGCATCGGAGCGGGCTCCAATGCTTGAAATAGTTGGCTGCGTACTATAGACCAGCCGGCGCATTTCTCTATCGGTGTTCTTACTGGCAACGTGGCTTCGGTTACCCCTGATTGTCGTACTCATCGTATTGACACGCGGGGATGCTCGAAGCTCGAGGTGCCGGGCAGGCCCCAACACACAACTCTTTTCTACATATCTCAGCATTAACTAAAAGCAATGACTTGATTGAAATCACTCTCACGTTGATCGATTTAGTTGCCTTGCTGTGATCACCATCTCAGCCTTGGAACGAAAGAGAGAAACTGAGAGCGAGGCCAATCATTGGTCATGCGTGCGCAAGATTTGGATCAAGCGATCGCGATACGAAAACAATATGCAGATCATTTGGCAATCGGTGGAACATACCAAGGTGTACGCAGGACATAAGTAGAATCAAGGGATTCGACGTGATGCGATGCGAACACGAATGCGGACGCGAACTGCGGATGTCAAAGCAGGTGTTCAAAGAACTTTCGCGTGAGATACAACATGCATACATACTTGATTGAGAACAGCTGGGAATGAAGCCACAGGCTGTCACAGGGGCATAGGTACATATGTATGTATCGTACTATCGTACAACATAGGTATCGTAGGCCATTAATTGTCTCTATACTATACGATGATGTATCATAGTATCTTTCTACGTACGTACATACGTACCTAGCTACCTAGCACCAAGCTACCTCGCCGCTCTAGCTACATACATACACCCAGCTACATATATACCTACATACCTACAGATACCTACCTACCTCCTCCTACGTACCTACGTACCTACCTACCTACCTACCGACCTACTTACCTACCTACCTACCTACGCACGCTACCTACGTACCTGCTTTTACCATCCACATATTATGTACCCATTTTCCAAAAAAATAGGTCGGCGGATATCGTATGCTGTCGTATGTAACGTATGGTACGTACCGCCGACGCCCGCCCGGCCGGGCCGGCGCACCTGTACACAGGTGTTAACGACCCGTCCCGGGCCGTGGAGTCCCAATTGGCGTGGGGCCGGCGGCGCCTGGAGCTGTTCGTGCCTGCGTGCTTGCTCGAGCGGAGTGTTGGATGGATAGATACGATACCTCTACATATTCGATATGGGCCCGGGTAACGTACCCTTCTCTAAATCGGATGGTCGCACAAAAATCAGCAATCAAAATCTACATATCGTATCGCACCTCTAGAGAGGTAGATAAGCTCTTCTCCCCCGGGCCAGCTAGCTAGTATTTAGTCAGTGCTTTCCCACCTATGGGATGGAGCGCGGGGTCTTATGATGTATGTATGACCTTTGACCATAGCATGCATGGCAAACAGAGAACAAAATGTCTCCTTGATACGATCGACGCTTGACTGCCAAGCAACCCTCGTCTTGACCCATAAAAAAGAAAAAAGAGCAGAGGTTAGGCCGTCTATCAACCTATCTGAAAATTGAACTGCACGCGCCGTGCAAACTCCCGACTTGTAAAGATTTGACATGAGGCTCGCCACGGCCACAGCTCTCATCTGCGCTGCTAGCGCAGCCTTTATTCATGGAGAGTCCGTTCTCGTGGTAGCTCTGGACTCAAGTGCCCACAATCACCCGAAGCTTAGGAGAGCAAACGAAATATCACGTCACCTCGAGACATCGACATCGACGACTTCCGATGACGGCGGAACGGGCGGTACATGCACTCCGGGGTGTGGCAATGGCATCGTCGAAGCCGATGAAGTCTGCGACGGATCAAACCACAACGGAAACGATTGCTCTACCATCGCAGGATCGTTTGATGATGGAACGCTGGGCTGCCTCCCTGGATGCCTCTCCTTCGACGTGACTGGCTGTACGACATGTGGCGATACTATCGTAGAGGGACCCGAAGACTGCGAGGCCAGTAACCTCGGCGGTCAAACGTGCGAAGGGCTAGGCTTTGATAGTGGATCTTTGACGTGTGGTGAAGATTGCAGATTTGACACATCCAACTGCATCAGTAGGTTTTGTTCACCAACATGCAGTACTGTTTGAATGTATTTGTCAAGAGATCACGTCTAACACCACTTTATTGTCTTGCTATTCCTCTGCACACTCAAGGTGAATGCAGCAGTTTATTGGACTGCGGAACCTACTCGTCAGGAACCGCTTGTCCTGTTAGGATCAACACCGGAAACCCAGATGCTTACGTCGACGTGTACAACCAAGGAACGGCGTATGGAGTACCCGAAGCTTTCACCGGTTGGAAACAGGTGGCCGATGGAGGATGTCACTGCCTCTATTTTTCTAGCTCCTTTTCCTCAATTGTTCAACCAAAGACCTACGCAGAGCCGGGTGTTCAAAATACCAGGCGAGGCTGTCAGTTACCCGCCGCTGGTTGCCCGGCAGATGGTATCCTCGATGTCAGTCATGAATTCTGTCGCGTATCGATGGCGGACATTGTCGACCCTGAACAGTGCCAATCGCTCGCGTGCAGTCCAGGTCTTTGCACCAATCCAAACTACAAGCTATATGGACGCCAGACAAGGGTTAACCCAGAGACCAATCTATCAGAGAATGTCTCATTTTCAGACACTGATGTGGTTACCATCCCCAGTGGTAGAACAACTGACGAAGGATGCAGTTCTCCTTACCCTGAGATACTTTGGTCTGGTTCGACTGGTTGTTACAGCCAGACAGGTTGGATTACTCTAACCAACGAAGAAAAGTATGACCTTAATGATGTCGATAACCCTGGCTCGAAGTGCTTTGCCTGAGCAATGCTACCCACAACAAACCAAGGTTTTATTCATCAATGAAGTCACTGCATCGTGCATGTCAACCTTGTCATGACGCAAAATAGGTAGTAAAAGGTATGGTTGACCGTAGGTATATGATTTTTAGAGAGAAGAGCTTCTCGCTCAAGACGAAGACGTCGTGGCAGTCCAATATTTTGGAGCCCCTATCTATGACTTTTGATGACTTCTTAGGTACATGTTAATTGTGTTTTAACTCAAAAATTAGGCCACACTCTCTGTTACAAAAAAAAATTGCGTTTAGACATTGGTTTATTTCTCATACCGGTTACTTCCAAGCGACACGACGTGGACATCCATCGCCAACACCTACTTTGATACCATCAACTCTTCATCATCACTGCATCTTGTCCGCCTAACTTTGGCGAGGCGAGGAGCGAAGTCCTGCTATGTAATCGCCCTGGACGCATTGACAATGCCCGCCTCCTAAACCATAGCTATCATACCTTAGAGAAGAACATCAGGTTAGTATTCCATCCTTCTTCGAAAGTTGGTGCTTTGCTATGTTGCTTGGGAGGAGGACCCATGTGTGACTGCTCTTTTCCAGACTTCAAAGGCCAAGATCCGGCACCCTTTGTGAAGATGGTTGCGTTTGTTGTGAAATTGGTAAGGCCTAGCTCGTATCCCTGCGACACGTCCAGCGTTGCCTACTGCCTGAAAGAACGCCACTACAAATTCAGCCTAGTCAACTCACATGGCCACTACCTCTAGCAAGCGGTTTGCAAGTTTGGGCAGAGAGCGTTTTTTTCACAGTTGCATGTCATAATCTCATGGCCGGCTCGACCGCCCGTACCATCATCTCCAGGCGGGACGTCAAATTCTTCAATCCTAGGTCCGTTGTTCCGGGTCCTGCTGCCCAGGATACATCGCATGATACTCCCTCCTGTACCTCGCGGGATCGCCGTCGCAGTGTACGTTCACCACGTTCGCACCGGCGTGTCCACTGCGATGATCCACGAGGTGTGGCTCCCCGTAGCCCTCCTCCTCCCCCCCGAGACCGAACCTCGCGCCCAAGTAGGCCATGTTGCCGAGCTGCATGTCCTCCCCCAACATCCACGTCTCCGTCCTGTTTTCCGATGGGGCGTCGAGGTAGGCGGCGACGGCGAGCTCCGAGGAGAGGTACACGTGGGCGCCCGCGGCGAATGCTCCCGCCGTGAACTCCGGACGGGCGCACGCCCCTCCGTACACCCTCCCGGAACATTCGGACTTGTGCACCACGTAGCCACCGTACACGACCTCGTGTTGCGCAATCTGTTTGGAGTGCAGATTGAGGTGGGAGAGGAACTTGTCCCATCTCACGAAGTTGTCGGAGTCCATCTTGCCCACCATTCCGATCCTCAGCTCCGGCCTTTGCATTGTGATGGCGGCCGCGTAGGAGAACCAGCTGTCGGTCTTGCCGAGCTCGTGATTCTCGTTAACACGCAGGAAAGTCACGTCGTCGTGCACTCTGAGCTCATCCATCAGCTCGTTCGATGCAAGGAATCTTGGACCGCTCAGCGTCCAATTGGATAGACTGGTGCCACCGCATGCAGGGTCGCCCCACAAACAGCGAGTTTTATACAGGCCGCCAGCGCCTTTTACCATCCCATTACTATCTGGTCGCAGCTCCGAGTCCCGACCCAACTCGGCCGCCTTCTTCTTCAACCTCTGGTCCTTACCCGTCTTTCCGCCCATCACAAAAGTGTACACTACGCGGCAGCTCCCTCTCGCACTTGCCAGCGTTGCGTTCGTCAGCAGCCGCCTCAAACTGCACATTGTATCCGGCCTTATCAACCCAGTCTTTTCAGTGGGGTGCAACTTGTGCGCGTGATACTTGAAGTAGCTCAGGTGGGTGTCGCGATTCGCGGCCCGAAGCAGAGATTGTCCGGGCGAATCGTGCGTGAATATCCCAAAGAGCATGCGCTCGCCTCGCCTCGATGGAGACGATCTTGGTCTCGGGCCCCTGTCGTACCTCCTGGAAGAAGCACTACTCGCACCACCATTGACAGCGTGGTCGTTCCCAAGACGCTGGCGGACGCCGCCACCCTCGCCTCCCCCGTTGTTCGCGGCCTCGTCCACGGATAGCGCTTCCTGCAGCGACCCCGGCGGAGCGGTAGGCGGGGGATGCAGCGCGATGAACGTTGCAAAAGCCAGGACAAACGTCGAGGCGAGGACGAGGATCGCCGTCGCGGGTGCCCACGATCGTCTCCGCGGCCTTGACCCCCCGCCGCCCCGGTGTAACATGTCATCAAGTCTGTCGATTATGACCTCTTAGTCTACTCTAGGTGTGCNATGGCAGAGATGTTGCCATAGTTTTTGTGTTATCTGCGGACCACTCTCGACGGGGGCTTGCGCTGAGTTGCTTTGGTATATCGGCAAGAGCTACCAGAAAGTTTTATTTTCGTCGTTGTGCACGCTGTGCAAGTCACCGACGTTGTCGTTGCTTCGTCTGCCGTGCCGCGGCCGCCGGGGGTGTGCGAGCAAGAATAGTTGGGTGTGGGAGTAGCCACGAGTCCCCAGCTTAACACAGTTTCTCCTGGCGACGGTGGGAGCACTGAAAACAAGCAGAAAAATTAGGATTCAAACCCTTTTGCGTACCATGAAGCTCTCACTGCCACCGTCTCACCTTCAATCCCGGATCCTGACGCGGTCCTGCACAGTGTCGCACTGCGGTTCTGGAGGTCCTTCGCATCAACCAACGAGGCCGAGTGTAGGACGGCTCTGAAGTTGTTATCCGAGATCAACGGCGGAGAAGTCATTTCATTTGCTGAGTTGTCGGCGATTACTACTGAATCGATCGGTGAGTCTAAGGCGGGAGTGGGGGTCCCTCCGACTCCTTCGAACGCTGAGGACGCATGGAATTCGTCCAAGGTTACAAGTCTGATGAGGATCATCCCGGGTGAATGTTGCCTTGCCTTCGACGGCGACGTCACCAAGTCACCCAAGGGGAGTACCTACTTTGTGGCATGCGCTGCTAAGCCGCCTGGTACGTCCCCGTCGTCGTGTGCAGTCAGCACGCACAACATCAAGAACCATCCGAGGCGCCAGCGCCTCGCTCTGCAAAGGGTGGCGTTCTTTGTCAAGTACCCCTCGAGCTCGCGAGCTACGAAGGATAAGATATTGACGGGAGCCTACCTGTTGGAGCAAGACTTGCCTGCAATCCTGCGCGACGCGGGTTTCGTCGATCTGCTGTTGGAATTCAAGGCTCCGCCTTTTGCGTGGAGGTGTGTGATCGAGCGATACCCGGGCAAGGAAGAGATGGCACGCTTAATTGATGGAGCGTTCGGCGATGCCGCCCTGGACCCTGCAGTACAAGCGTGGACCCTCTGGGCCGTCAAGGCGAGGAGGGGGAGCCAAGGCCAGCCTCACAGGAGCAAGAGATGGGGACATCAGGGGAAGGAGGCATAGCACTGGACGAGGAGGGCATGGTGTCGGTTGTTCTGGCAGCTGCTGGGAAACCGGGAGAAGGGGCAAACGCTCGTGAACCCAGGTTCTTCTCTTTTTCACCTGGAGCACGCACCAGTGCCCAGGATGAGCAGTCGCAGCTGTCTACAAGTTCAAAGCGTTGGGACCGGTTCTTTGCCGCCCATGACGAGGATGATACCCTCTCTGAGATGTCGTCGCGAGCCGCCCACTCCTACCCTGGAGCATACCCAGGTGGGTCCAGTTGGCGGCAGCCACTCATGGCAGCATTGCACAAGATTGATCGCAACAAGAAGGCATTCGAGGCCAAGCTTCGAGCCAGGGACACCGAGCTTCAGAAGGTCTTGGAGCGAGTCAAGGAGTTCATCAACTGGGAGGTGGATAGTTTGAGCAATAGGATTCGCCTGGCCGAGGCGGATGTTGTTCTTGCTAGGTCACAGGCTAAACGAGCAGAGGAGGCAGTCAATAAGGCAGGGAGACCCGCAGCCCCTTCGGCTACAGCTGGATTAGCAGGAGCTCCCTCGCCGCCCCCTCCACCGCCACCCCCTTCGGGTTCTACCCCAGTCATGGACTGGGACTCGCTGCCTGAGAAGCAGAAACAGGAGTTGGTGAAGCGGATCTTGGAACAGATGGATGTGTCAGAGTTAGTGCAACTGGTAGGCACTCAGCTCAACGTCAATGGGTTGCGAGAGACATTCACCAGGGTGGAAGGACGTGTGGCTGCCCTCGAGACCAAGCTCACTGCGCCTGGTGGCACAGTCGAGAGCATTCGAAAGGCAGTCGAGGTGTGGGAGGCGCGCCGTGACACTGCGGTTGTTGAGCGTGGTGGTACTTACTTCCACGATCAAAATGATGTCGCGGCACTATGCCAAGTCACACCTGGCAAACATGTGGTCAAGTATTTCTTGGATATCATTGTCTTTCTCACTCTGGCTCAGGAAGGATTCAGTACCTACTCGGAGGGTATCCGCGTCCATGCTGACGCAATCAAGGCGAAGTTTGATTCAGTGCTTGAGAGCCGGGTGCAGCTATCGTATGAAACAAACTACCCCGAGGTCATCGTTAAGACAGTCAAGTCTGACGACAATCGGCAAATCAATGGACTCAAGTGGGCACCTATGTTTGCTTCGGCAGACGGGTTTGAGGTGGACCACCGCAAGGGCGCTCAGCGGCGCATTATTGAGTCATTTGAGAAAACATACGATCTGATGCAGGCCACAGTGAATCAGGACTTCCCTCTCAACGTCGAGGGCACGGAACCGAGCAAGGCGGCAGAGTTTCGGCGTCTGAACCTCATTATCTCTGACCACAATCGTAGGGGCTATCGTCAAGCCACTGCGTTCATTGAAGCTTTACTCCCATTCTACCGCACATTACATCGCGGTGGACTGTCGGCGGAGGATGCCTGGGAACGAGTATTCATCTTCGCCATTGAATTTCTGGATGCAGTTCGCGGGGCGCGAGTTGTAATGGCTGAGGCAGTATCATCAGATGCGGCCATGGTTTGGGGCTCCTTCAAAGCCACAGATCTGGTGGAAGAATACAAAAAGCAGAAATTCGTGGAGCATCCAAAGGCACTGTCTATTCTGGCTCTCACATCCATTGAGCAAGAAGGACGAGCCATCGAGGAGCTCGTGGACCGGATGGATAAGGATTCTAAGGCAGAGAATAAAACGATGGAGAAGCTGGAGTAGAGAGTTCAGAAGCTCGAAGAGGGCGATAAGAAATTGAAGAAGAACAATCCAGATTTGAAATGATCAGTTTGTCGCCTCGGGAAGGAGCTTGAGAGGCGACAAGTGGTGGGTGGGATTCATATTAACAAAACACAGCAGAAGGTACTGGGACCCGTCCTTCGCACGGACCTGCGGCCTGGGGAAAAGGTCGCCGTTAGGAGGAGACGTGTGTTGAGTCGGAAGGGTCGAAATGTAGTTTGAGTGAGAGTTTATGGACTGGCAGCACTCGGATGGCTTGATGCACTGATGCTATGGGGGGCATCTGTGGAATGCTTTGCGTGTGGGGCAGGGAATGTAAGACATCTAATCCAAAAGTTGTATCCAGATGTCCATACCCTGTCCCCGCAGGCAGCCAGAGATGTCCCACCCAGGCGGAAGTGGGATGGACTTCTCTTTGCGACGCTGCAATCTGAAAGTGACGCCGTAGAACTGGGTGGCCTGGTTACTGCATGGCAACCCAGAGCGGTGGTGATTGCAATCCATGCGTCGACGTCTCGACGAAAAGCTATGGCATGAACATCGTTTGATAAAGGGGCTTACCCCCACGTCGTGAATCTCCATTGTTCGCATAAACAGTTTGGAGGTGTGACTTCATCTGTCTGGCGCCTGATCTACGCGGCGTGACAGGACACCGATATGCTGGCGTTGTCAATTATTGGAATGACAGCTGGCAAATACCCTCGCACTTTGCAAACGGCCCTGGATGACACCAAGGGTCCAATGGCGGGGAAGAAATGGCTTGAGACAAATAATGAAAGCGAACCAGGAGCAATGGGGACCATATTTGATCGAGATGGAGGGGGGCGCTGGCCAGTTTACGACTGCGACGACCGAGCCCCTGACCTGCCCACGTTGACGCGGGAGCAGCGAAGGCATCTCTGGGTCAATACTGTGTCGGTGTTCTCACGCACTGAGAAAGTTCTGAGGCGAGTGACACGCTTGGAGCTGTTGGCAATTTGGGATTATGCAGGGAAGATTTGGTACAAAGGCATGAGCGACGAGTTTATTGAGCAGCTATTAGAGGCTCGACTACTCTCGCCACCAGCCAAGATTATCATCTCTGCATGCTTCTCTTTGTGCCAGCAATTGCTGGAAGAAATTTTACCGAGTTGGATTCCAGAGATCATCACTGAGAGCCAGTTGAAGGCTGATGAGGCCACGATAGTACCGGGAGCTCTCGAGAATAAAGGGATCCAGCGAGCCAAGGCGGCACGGGCCGATGGCGCGGCAATAGAGTTGGCAATCTGGGCACTACCCAATGAAACGCCAGAACAGGCAGCGGCACGCACCTGGCTCAGGCGCTTTGCGCACGTGTGGTGGTGCAACAATCTGGAGCGGGAGGCAAAGCTGTGGCTGAAGTCAAATGGCTCAAAACCAAAAGATGTCGCGGCAGTGGAGGAATGCCTTAAGCGGGCCCGCGGGTCTGATTATTGGGAATGGCACCGTGGGAGTAAACTCTTCTTCTGGCGTATACCAGAGGAATGTGGTTGGCGCAAGGACGCTAGGGATGGGGTGCGTCACTGGCACTTAACCGACCCACCCACAGGTCACAGGGATGAACTTCCCTAACATTGCAGCGCCCACTCGTGAAGGCGAGCTCCAGATTAGGGGAAAGGTATTCCAACTATGGTACCGTTGGTATCTGGAAGACGGCTGGGCCGATCTAGTCATACCAAGGTTTCCAGTGGACAAGGCAATGGATGAGTCGACAGGCGTGATGGACATCAGAGCAGTCTGGGATGCTTCGAGAAACGGACTCAATGCCACTCTATGGGCTCCAGGTTTCTCAAACCCGACTATACTCGACGCGGAGGATTTAGTGGTCAAGTGGTTAGACAGGCCGGTCGCAAACTATTTGACAGCAGGTTCACCTGCACAGGATTACACTCAAGACGAGCAGAAATTCATCAAGAGTTATCAGTTTGACAGTGATGTTGCACAATACTTCCACAATCACACCATGCATGAGTCCGAGCGCCATTCACATGGAGTTCGATTCTATCACACTCAAAACGATGGATCAGTGGAGCTCTTCTCCATCAAGCGATATAATGTTCTGAATTTCAGGTGTAAATCATCACCCTATTTGTCGGGGCAAGGTGGAGAGAGGATAATGGAGCTCTGTGAGGGGGATCCAGGAGACAGCATGAACCCCTTCCAGTGTGCCAGAGTATGGTTGAATCTCCCGGCTGCCAACGAGTATGATGCGTCCTTTCCAAGAGTTCTGAAACTAATGAAGGACGGGGAGTTGGCAGTTGGGAGGGCAATGTTTGTGGATGATATCCATGGGGCAGCGCGGGGGAAAACGGAAGAGCCGGCCCGTGAAGCGAGTAGGGTGCTGGCATATTGGATGAACCATTATGGAATGCAGGAAGCGGCACGGAAACGAGGGCCGCCAACCCTAATCCCACGTCCCTGGAATGGGGTGCTTACCCATACTGACTCTCCGTACCCATTAAAAAGCACAACGGCCAATAAGTGGGCTAAGGGACAGCGTGGGCTGACATGGGTGTTCAAGGAGGCGGGTATCCCAACTGACGTCCCCGACCCAATTAAGTTTGTCAAATCACAAGGGGAGGACTGGGACGTCAGAATTGATACTGGCGAGCTTCGTCGTGTTGCTGGCTTTTGGGTTCATCTGACAGAGACCTACCCGGAGGGACGGTGTTTCCTTAAGGGGTTTTTCAACGCGCTTGAGGCATTTCGGGAGCATCGCGATATCGACGGCTGGAGGCTGGAACATCTAATGGCGGAAGCGAAGCAATGTGTTGAAGAGGGGGCGGAGGTAGACCTGGTCAATGCAGAATACCCAGCATTGACTCGTGTCACTCATCAACTCCTCATGCATGTTCATGCACTTCGTAGGATATTCAACACACAGGAACCACGAGTGGGGCTGATCCGACCGAGAGAGAAGCACTGTCTTTGCTACTGCTGTGGGGACGCATCTGCAGAGGGTTTCGCACAGGTCGTGCAGTACCCCGAACTAGTCGTCGAGGAACGTGATGGTTTATGGGATCCAGAGATAGCCACATCGTCGTCCAACTTGAGGGAGGCACTCAATATTGCCAACCATTTGAAAGAGGACATCAAGAATGGACGCTTTGATGGGTGTGAGGTCTGGCAAGCCACTGACAATGCTGTGTTCTCAGCAGTCTGCAATAAAGGAATGTCATCGGTAAAACACTTGTTCGATCTGTGGGTCGAGATACAGATCCTATGCCACGAGCATTGTGTTTTCCTTCATGTATTTCACATCTCTGGCGACCGTATGATTGCAATTGGTGTGGACGGGCTGTCCCGGGGGGATCAGGAGTCAGGCGTGGCTCTAGGACATGATCTCAGGGACTACCTCCCTTTGAATGTAGCAGCATTCGATTTTGCTGACAATACTCTTAATGAATGGTTGAAGGGTTGGATGGGTGACGATTATACCCAACCCTTGCAACCGATGGATTGGTTCTATGGTGGACACCAACCTGGGGTCCATGTGTGGGCACCACCGCCGGCTGCAGCCTTGAAGGCATTGAAGGAACTGGCCAAGGCTCGGCACAAACGCCCATATCATGTGACTAATGTCATTCTCATCCCAAGATTATTGTATCAGGAGGAATGGCATTCTCGGTTCTAAAAAGAAGTTGATATTTGGTTTCCTTTAATCCCTGGAGATTTCTGGCCTAACTCTGCATTTGAACCACTTATGGTGGGTCTTTCTTTCCCGTTATACAGGACCTACCCCTGGCTACTGCGGATTCAGAGGGACACAATGGTGGAAATTGGACGCTCCTTGTCTCAAATGTCAAAGACGAGTAACATACAAGTCGGGTATTATTTGCGCCAACTTTGGAGTAACCCGAGGGCAGTCGTTGAAAAAGTGTGATGGGGCATGGTGCGCAAATTGCTTTGTACCCTCAGACCTTGATCCATGTGACATCAAAATGCCCGAAGATTTTCTTGGGGCGTCGTTGGATGAGGTCGGCGCGAGGGAGCGATACATGCAAGCCCGCCCCGGGGATCATCTGTGTACGTCGTTCCAGTGTCCCAATTGTCAAAGCCAAAACATCCGTGGCAAAGATTTGGACTGTAGACAGAACTTGGCCGATGCCTGCTTTGAGAGTTTGTGTATCAGGGCTACCCTGGATGCATTCTGGGCTCGGGCCAAGAAGACAGTTGCTGACCACGTACGCGAGG
>JALLBE010002034.1:0-13592 GCA_036939795.1 Thalassiosira mediterranea | reverse complement strand
CACATCAGATGCACCTTGGGGGTTGCCTTGCACCCGGCATCTACGTGGGAATACACCGCTGCAGTGACATATCTGCGGTACATCACAATCTCCTCGGGTGTAGGGTCCACCTTGCTGGCGACAGCAAATGCACCGTCCCAAAGAATGCACAGGTTGCCAAACCTGTTGCAAACGCTTTCGATTTCTGCTGCCGAGAGAACGCAATCTGACCTTTTGTGAGTGACAAGTATGCCAGAAAAGATTTTGAATACTTCACGTGCATTATTCATAACTTTTTGCACATCCTTGCCAGTGAGGCTCCCCCCATGATATGCCTGGATCTTGATCCCGTAGACACTCTTGAGAACACCGAACATGAGATCTTCTATCCCGCCCCCTGCCCTCGCGCGCGCCTTCTTCAACTCCTGCACCTTTTCCTTCAGCCGCTTGAGGTAAGCCCTGGCCTTTGTGATTTTGCCAGTCACCTTTTCTCTCAGCTTTTGCAAAGGCTTTATCTGTTCCTCACACTCTTTGCTGATTTTGGCAACAGCCTCTATCTTTCCCCTCACTACCGCGTTCCCCTCCGTCGGTGTGGGGAGCTTGGAGTCGCCATCAATGTCATCGTTCTCATCATCAACATCCCCTCCATCTTCTACGACCTCACCCTCAACAGGGTCGTGTTCAATGAAGGCCAGCACCTCGTCAAAGAACTGCGCATAAGGTGAGGGGCCGCTATTGTCTCCATTTGCTTTGCAAACCACTCCTAGCTTCTTCAACGAGCTCTTACACCTCGACAATTTCCTTTTCAGATTTGCAAGTAGTCGGCCGTTCTCCGATGCATCAAATGCATCCCGCTGCTCAATGAGCTGGTCTACCTTCACCTGGATTGATGAAATGGCTCCCCGGGCTTCCGACTCTTCCGGGGGGATGAATTCAATTTGCTCGCTGATCCAATCCCTGAATATGGTGAGCACGTCGTTGCCAATGCCTATCAGGCAATGAAGCAATGGCACGATGAAATGAGTCACCGGTATGAAGGTCCACCAGGGGCGATCCTTCATGCCCATGGTTGGTTTCTTTGTGGGATTTGTGTCTGCCAGAAATGCCTTCGCTATATTGTCCATCTCATCCCACGTCCATCGCACACCTCTCTTCCACAGGTCCATGAACTCCCTGGCTGACATTTGGCACAGGTGGCAGTGGTGGCCTGACATCCCCTCTTTCCCCAAGACCATCGCATAAAAGGCCAGGTCCCCCACGACGTACATGTGGGCTTTCATCGACGAAGAGCATCCCTGGGACTTGGGGCACTCGACGTCGCCACACTTGCACTGAATGAGGCCATCTTCTGCGATGTAAAACCTTAGCATCGTCTCAGATAGCTCACGCAGTCCAGCTGTCAACTCATCCCTTATGGTAAGTGTCAAAATTTCTGCATTGTCTTTTCGACACAAAATCTCTGCCACAGATATCTCATCATTGACTTCAGCTAAATGACTTACAACGGCAGGGTCACTCTCCTGCTGCTGGTTGCCGGCAAGTGTCAAAATTTCTGCATTGTCTTTTCGACACAAAATCTCTGCCACAGATATCTCAAATGAAAATGACTTCTCCTCAGCACTCTCCCTCAGCTCAACAACGATACGTGCACCTGCGATGAATGCGCCAATGCCGTGATCCCCTCCGGTCATTATATCAACTCGCTCGATGTCGCTAGGTCTGACATTCCTGCTTCGGAGCTGACGCTGCAACAATCATGTTAGTGTATTCATTTAATACAATAGGAGAAAAATTGTACAACACTTACTGTGATCTGTGCCTCCACCTCTCGTGCGATGTTCTTTTGTGTGAAAGTGATTTTCTCCTTCATTCCACCTTCGTCATAGGCATATTCAATGCTCCCCGCCGAAACCTCCGTTGCCCCTTTGCACAACATTTGTACTCTCTCCTCTGTTGCAAATGCTTTTTTTCCGAACTGATAGCGAAGCACTCGGAGAATAGCACGCCGCTGCCGCTTTCCTGTCACCCCGCCTGCGGTGAACATTGCAGAGACAGCCACCTCACTCATTTGTCCGGTGACAACCAATTTCTCCTCTTGTAGAAACTCTTCAAATGCCTCCGTGTACTTGCGATGGAGGTGCTTGGCAATGCGCTTCGCTGAGGAATGCTCGTCCCCATTTCCATTTATCTGTATCACCTGATCTAGCCAAGCACTGTACTTCTTGAAAGAAGCGTCTGTTGAATTTTGTGGAATGCGCACAAGGTGGGACGTATTCGAGTTCCGTGGGTCCTTATAGGTCACGACTATATTATCACCAGATCGCTCCTGCTTGGCTGCAATGACCTGGTTCGCCACGGCATTGAAATGACTCTCAGACTCCATACCTTCAATGGCGTCGATCAACTCAAAAGGGTTCTTCTTCTTCTTGGCTGGTGTGGCACCGATAGTACTCCCAGCTGCTGCTGGTCCCATTGATGAGTGAAGATCGATTGTTGATGAGTGAAGATCGATAGGTGTCCTCAAATTAGCGGATGGGTGCACTGGTTTGGGTGGAGAGGGCGTTGCAGTTGGTACCCTCCTGCCACTGCCACGTTGTTGCCCCTCCATGACTTCATTGTAGTACNCAAAGCTCATCATTGTTGCCACACATACCCATGGCAACAATGGAGGGCATGAGATAGCAATGCTCCACCTTGTTGCCAACCCAGGGCCCTTACATGGCCCCAGGGGGTGTGTAAACAGCATCTCAGCTTCAACATTCCAAGCTCTTCTTAAAATTAAAACCCTCTCCAAAAAGCTCATCATTGTCATTGTTGCCACACATACCCATGGCAACAATGGAGGGCATGAGATAGCAATGCTCCCCAAGGTTGCCAGCGGAAGGCTTCAGCAGGCCCCCAGAGGTTGGTTGTTGGCAAGACTGTGTTAATGGCCATCAAGAGGAGGAGCATGATGAGGAGCAGGGGTAGAAGCCAGTTATGGATGAGCCTGTACAGTGAGCTATGCTAAGGTTGACCTGAGCCTTGGAAGGAATCAGTGAAGGCTGAGCTCCTAGCTGGCAATCGTTGTACTCAATCATTTTACCTGCTGGGACATGTATGCATTAGAGGTATATGTATCAGGCACAAATAGGGGTAATAACTACAAGTATTTATTTATCATACGTTCCAAGAATACAAATTTGAAAACTCTGCTATGCATTCGACATTGATGTGGATGGTTTTATGCGCAAGAGTGAGAGCAACGACAAGGTCTCACTCGGCAAATTGCCTTTCTATAATGTGGCAAATAGGATGGGGAACTGAAGCAGAGCTTGAGATTGTTAAGTGGTGGTACCATGACCATGAATGATAGTGATAGAAATAGAAGGATGAATGACCGACTATGTGCTAATAATGCACAAATCAAAGGCAACTACACTCAATATTGTCAATATACAGAGGTGACCATCGAAAGTACAAGATCAAGGTTAGTACGAGAACACACTCTGCACTTTTACTTTTATCGCCACCCAACTTTTCCTGGAACTGGAAGCAAAAGCAGCAGAAGTCCAACTTCAAATTAGATCTATGTCTATGTCTATGTCTATGTCTATGATCCATGCCTATGCCACCCTTTCCACTCAGGACCATCCGGCCTGGCCCTGTAAGGGACGGCTGTGAAGGCATCAACCCTTTACCATGTAGATGCATGCGGCAGGCATCATAGTTCTACTCCTGCTGTACATCCACTATTGATGTCGTTGGTAACACATGGAGAGGTTCTGATTATGAGCTCTGAACCTCTCCACCTCCACTTCCACGTGGCTGCGTCTCGACATTCGCGGGCCTGCCCCATTGCCAAGCCAGGCGGGACATCGATACACATACATACTGTTGGAGGCAGGGCGTGCTCTCTTGGGAGGAGAGGGTGTCGCAGTTGGTACACTCCTCCCATCCTTGCTGGCATCACCACCTCCTTGCCCGGTCATGACTTCGTTGTAGTAGTCATCATTGTCGATGATGGTGTCGGCAATGATCTGCTGGTTCTGACGGGAGAACCTCCTCTGCAGTGATCGAAGGCCCGGAAACACAGGGGGGGTTGCAATCAGCTTCCCAGAATCATCCTTCTGCTGAGAGATGTGAGTGGTGTAGGTAGGACTGTCCTTCCTTCCGATACGGAGTAGGATGTGCCTCAGACGGTTCACATCCATCTGCTTCTTGCCGAGCAGGAGAGCTTCCAGGTCAAACTTCTTGACAGTGTGCTCTGCAGTGTCTGGAGATAGGTCGAACTCTGCCAGGAATGTGGACCAGCTCGAGCTTGAAAACTCGAGAACATAGATGCCACACCTCCGGGTGAAACTCGCAAGACCAGCTGCCACAAGGTACGCGTAGTAATTGGTCTTGTGGTGGAAGCCAAGGCGCTTCCCCAGTGAGTACGGCTGGCTTGGATCGGCACCGATGATGTACCAGAAGGAGTCCATCTCCCCAATGGACCTGATCAGGGACGCCAGCAGCTCCCTGGATGTTGTGTAGTGGCTCGACATGATGTTGCGGAGAAGTGCGAGAAATGAAATGGAGAAATGAAATGCGATGTGTGAGAATAAGACCATAGAGATGAGGCAAGAAGGTAAGGCAGGAAAGCCACGATACCTTTCAGGGTAGTAGCACTCTCCTACCGGGTTATGCGCAAGGTAAATGAGGCCCTACCTTGACGCATGGGGGATAGGAGAGGTGCGCATCATGACGGAGATGTCAGCCTCGCTCGAGCGTTGGATTGGGCGAGGGGTCGTGGGCAGTCACCCAGAGGCCAGCGGCCCTGGAAACTCGTTAGCGTTTTTTGCGCCAAGGTCCGGAAGGGTCTTGTGGACCGTGACATGACAAAACGCTCANTGGAAACTCCTTAGCGTTTTTTGCGCCAAGGTCCGGAAGGGTCTTGTGGACCGTGACATGACAAAACGCTCAGGAGTTCGCCAATATTGGCGGCTCAGGGTCAATGCGGCCATGGCTCGTGAGATCTTCTTCAGTGTAATTGATGTCTATCTACGTATCTATCGTGGATGGCAGATGTGGCGCAAAACCCGGAGACGGGGCAAAAAGACGATGAGCGGGTTTTTTGTGAACCTAGATTTAGGAACAAGAAAGAACAATATCTTGTTCCATTCCCTAGTGACATACCTACTTACTCTTATGATAACGTACGTAGGTAGGAATGAAATGAGAAAGTGCGCACGCACACGCGCCCTTTTATCAGGCAATCAAACAAAGCTCTTTTCCATACAACACCGACCATGGCATCCATTCCCATCCCCATCCTGGCAGCCGCCGTGGCCGCCGGCGTGCTCCTCTTTGTCGCCGGCCTCCATGGGGTTACCTGGAGCGACGATGGCGTCCGGCGTCGGCGGCTCGGGCTGTCCCAGTTCCGAGATCCGAGGTCATCCTCCCCACGTCCCCCGGACGTCGATGACCTCGACGGCGCTTTCCGTCCAGGCGAAGAACCGCCACAATATCAAGCGACCGATGAGGTCGGCGCAGGCGGCATCAGGTACATCTTCGGTCACAGCACGGGCCACGCCGGATCCACTGCCGTGCATGGCGCGTTAATGAAGGGTGGTTGCCCTTGGCAGACGGTGAACGCCTTCGAGAAGCGATGTTGCGACCACGCGGGGGGCAGATCTAACAGTATCGAGACGGGGAGCAGCTACGGTCTCACCTCTCCTGAGCCGTTCGGGTTTGGCTCTTCAGGATCCAGGGAGGCGATGGGACTGAGCTGTGGGATGACGCACGAGCAGATTTTCCCGTTCTTTCGCGAGGTGATAGATGGCAGTGGGGTGGAGGACGAAGGGGGTCTAGCATACGTAGATCTCGGCCACTATCACAATAGAGGGCGCGTGCTAGAGTGTCTTGTGAGTTCACATTTTGCATTATAATTGAATCGTATTGCTTTCGATGAATGCGGCTTCCGGGAAGATGGTACGAATCAGTGGTGACAAGCAATTTGCCATGATTCCTCATGATTCGCTCCATACCTTTCAGTGGACTGATGGCATGATAGGTGATGTATCGAGGTGGGGATGGTACAACTCGTGAGGGGAACGAGAACGATGGTTGGCGCTCATTTTCGTTCCATGCAAGTGTGATCAGCATTTGTACGCGTACTCATGGGGTCCTTCACGCTTCATTCTCCCTTGTCATAGGCTGAAGAGCTAAGGGGTGATGCATCATTCATACACGTTCGTCGGGGTCGATATGATATTGCAAAGAGTTTCACGGGGTCTGGATATTACACACCCTGTCTCGACGGGCAGCGATCGCGGGGTGACGGCAAGTCCCATCCCCGAGTGGCAGTCTGCCCGAGGTCGGACGAGAAGGGAGGACCAGTGAACTTGCCAATAGTATCAGATGAGGTTTGGGACGGGTTTACTCCATTCCAGCGCTTTCTGTGGTATGCCGATGAAATTGAGCATCGCTGGAACACGCTGAGGGCTATGTACGAAGGCCCAAATTATTTCGAAGTTACCTGGGCAGATGGTGATGAGTTAGAAAATGAGGTGGATAGATTGAAGCTGGAGCTGGGATGTTCTGCAGACAATGTGTTGAGGAACAACAAGCAGCACGTGCAACATGGAAGTGGGACATTGAATTGCACAGACTACATTGAGCAAGACTATTGGTACAGGCAACAAATGAATTACGACGAACAGACGAGCAACCTTCTCTTCATGCAATCAAATTCACCATATCACGGGAACAGGGCCGATTGCATGGAATCAGACAGTGAGCTTGAGGAAGCGTTGCTAAGGCTTATTGGGCGAGCCACATACTAAGATAATCCCACGCTTTTATGGGCTACGTTGCATTGTTTCACTGTCTACAAAAAATTGCTCTTTTGTTCCAGAGAGAGAGATGCTTATTGAAGTGAAACTAACCTCAGAGTATTTATGGCTGATGTCAGAAGGATAATTGGAGCCCTATGTACATGCTGTTGCAAAATATTGCAAGGAGGGCACAGAGATAGGTTGTTGCGAAGAGAATGGTGCAGCGATTGTATTCCCACAGGTGGCAAATTTGCATACTCTTTGGTCTTTTTTTGTCAAAAGCAAAAAGCAGCCAATTTGCTCGTTGATATTGGAGTACCAAAAGAGTCAATGGGAGATGGCCGTGGCCATGGTTCCTTTGACTGGAGCTGGAGCTGGACAACCTGGAAAATGATAGTCAGGAGTAACAAACATAACTAGGAGCGTGATAGTATGTAACATGATGATACTAGTTGGGAGCATGATAGTCAGGAGTAGGAGATGAAGAGCCGGGATTGGGTATTGTAGTAATTTTGTACAGAATAACAGAATCTTGACTTGAAAGAAAAGAAGTTGAACTCTGCCTCTGCACAGACACAGAAATAGAAGAAGGAGAGCTGGGGTCTATGTTATCTCACTATTCTTCTTAAATCTTCCAACAATGGCAGGGTATGTACCCACTAGAGAGTCACCACTACATCCACACACCCGAAACGATGCTCCGCTCCCAGGCTCGGTTACCGTCACCATCACCGGCGCCGAGACCGAGACTGAGCTTCTTTCCTCATCAACTTTACCCCAGAGCCAGAGCTTGTTGAGTGGGCAGATCTATGGAGGTGGAGGATGCAAGGATCAGTGACCACAATGTCTCTCTACAGAGAGACTACATAGAGCTAGAGAGATCGGTAGATGAGTCATGGATAGCATGGGGAAATAAACCTATGGCCTAAAAGTATGCATATTTACATCATGTTCATGTGGCGTTGTATTATTCCAACAGGACAACTTTTCAACCACCCGTTTCTAACGTCTTGTTTTTCCTCTTTCAACTATCGAAAGAAGCATTTTTGACGTTGTATGTAGTACACGATGTTCGGCGGCAGCAACGGCGGCGGCGACGGCGGCAGCATGAGGGACCTGGTCTCGTCCCTCAAGGCCAAGGCGAGCAGCACCAGCTCGCGCCTCCGGGGGAGCGTCACCGTCGGCGGCGGGTCTCCGTCGGCCGGCGGCGAGCCGCGGCGCTCGGAAGGCGGGGACGACGACGTTGACGTGAGCACCGACGACGGCGCCTCCCCGTCCCTCCCCCCGCCGGTCTCGTCCCACCCGTTTCCCGTCGTGGAGCAGCCCCCGCGCGTCATGATCGCGTGCGTCGAATCTGGAAGGAGGCTTAGCTGCGCGAGGGGCGGCGTCGTGCAGACGACGTCGGACGGTCGCGGCGAGCGGGAGACGTTCCTGCTGGTGCCCGCCGACGCCGCCTCCGCAAGGGGCGGCGACGGCGACGATGACACAGAAGCGGAGACCGACCCTTCCTCCGAATCGTCGTCGAACGGATCCGGTGGGGCCGACGGGAAAGGCTCGTCCGCGTCGACGACGGCGGAGCCCGGGAAGAAGGGCGAGGGCAACGCATTTTACCTGAGGTCGTACAAGTTTAATCGATATCTCTCCGCGGACGGCGAGGGCAAAGTGAGCACGGTCGACTTCTCGAATAAGAAGAAGGGTAGCAAAGGCAGTGAGGAAGGAAAGGAACCTGTGGTGCAACAGACGCCCGGCGAATCCGAGGAGTGGCTGCTCGAGCCGTCTACACACGGAGGACACTTCCTCGTCTCGGCCAAGCACAAGCTGAACCTCGCCTGCCGTCCCGGCATGGAATCGTCAACGTCCATCCGGCCCATGATACAGTTGACGGGCCGGAGGGATGTCTCGGAAAGCTGGGAGGTCGAATTCGTCTCGGGCGAGCTCTGCTTCGTGTCCTCGCCTCCTCCCATGCCATCTCCATCCTCGTCCGACGAAGGCGAAGATTCCGTTGAAGACAAGGGGAAGAGGATACGATGCGATCTGATGGGAAAGCTGTCCCTCACCTCTGACCGGCGAGGATGGGAGGTATGGCGCTTCGTCGAGGCGGGAGGCGGCGCCGTCCGGATGGTGTCGTGGATGCACTCCCAGTTCTGCATCGCGTGCGATCACGCCGGCGCGGTGTCGACCGTGGGCGTGGGAAAGGCGGCGGAGGGATGCGATTTGTGGACGGTCGAGAAAGCGCCGGAGGGGTACGAGGGAGTTATCGTCAAGAGCGTCGCGTGCGCCAGGAGGGTACTGGCCCGTGGCTCGGGTGAGGCGTCTCAGGGGCTGGTCACGACGCAGGAGCTGGAGGGGCAGGATGGAGTGTGGCAGCTAGACGCCGCCCATTCGCAGACATACACCCTGACGTCTATCAACCAGAACAGATCTATAGGACCGTTTCCATATGTTACAGACAACATGAAGCAGAGCGATCAGTTGATGCTGCAGCAAATCGACAATGAGGGGACCGTGAGGATATACCACAAGTCCAAAGGACAGTACTTGATATCTTATGAGGAGGGCGAGGTCTGCTGTGACTCGTCGTCACCTCCGGAGGATTCAGAAGCCCATCTTTGGAGGATGGGCCAATTAGATGGTGGAGGCTACACGTTTACATCGAGCAAGCACGGTGGGTTCCTGGCGCTCACGAGCGCGGCCGAGGGCGTGCAGCCCCGGCTCTGCACCGTACCCACAGCCACCGACGATCATGGGGAGTCATGGGGCGTGAACCCCATCCTACCCCGCGCGATATCGTCGTCGAAGATCAAGACCTTCGCCCTCGGAACCTCCGTGGCCGTGGGGACGACCGTCGCCATGCCCTTCCTCATGGCGGGCATGCTCGCCGTGGTGCCGGCCGAGGCGACGCTCGCGGCGTCGATACTGGGAGCTGGACTCACGGGAGCGGAGGCGATCGCGAGCGTGGGCGCGATAGGGGCCACGGCGGCGATCGTGTTCCGGGAGTCGGGGGACGCGCTCGGCATCGAATCGGATCACGACGGGGACGATGGGAAGGATTATTCCAAGAGGCCGCTGTGCGCGTGGAGAACTTGGTGAAATGGCATGGTATCTTTGTTTTGTGTGGATCTTGCATGTGGTCAACGCGGTAGATGCATGAGCTGGTCCCAACCAGTGGGTGTGTGTCTTGGCCATGCACAGTCTCATCTACTCCAAAGTGAACCATACCACATTACTCAAAAGGAATAGAGCATTGTTAGAAAGTAAAGTATGCAACCAACTGTCATTACTAACAAACATTCACTGCACATTTTGTACGCGTGACTGTGGAGCCCATCGGCCGAAATAATCTCTTTCTCCACCATATATGCAAGGCAACTCATGCCACTAATAGATCATTGCTTCGATGCTTCCATTCACTGTCAATAGCTGATCATGTGCCATTTGAAGACGTCCAATGATACTTGAATTTTCTAGCAGCTGTTGAGAAACAACTAATTGGTTCTCGATCAGTCTGTCAGGGAGCAGTTGCCACACCGCATAGCTCAGTCGACTTGCCCGTCGCATTGCCGGATACTCAGGATATGTCCTCGACATGCGCACGGTGGGAGATTTGCTACCGACAAGTTGGATTTGGTTACCAGCCTCAAGCATTTCAGCATGAGCCTCCATTTTGAAGCCACTGGGCCACTCGAAGTCAGTAGGAAGGAGCCCCAGCAGTTGGGGTGGGATCGTAATCTTAAAGATGGGCATTTGCTGCAGGAGTGTCATCATTCGATCCAATTGAAGCCACACTCTCGCCTCCCAAAATAGGATTTGGTCAGAGTACATGCCAGACTCCAATTTCAGTGTAGATGAAGCGAGAAGCATCTCGTCACATCCGACTTCATTAGCTTTTTGTGAGAGTACAGTTGAAAATGTGTGTTGTGCATCTTGCTGGATGTACCCAAAATTGATCTTGGCGTAAGGATTGGTACTGGTGAATGGAGAGATTTCTTGGTTCCTGTTGTTGGGGTCAAGAACAGTCTGGTGGAACTCGAGGTCTCTGTAAAGCTCATCTTCTTTCACGGCCACGGCTTGTGCAGCGTCCATGAGAGCCGAAGTCATCCTGTACTCGGTTCGCATGGTCCCCATGATCGGGTACACATACTGTCCCCAAGCTTCTTGATCGGGCAAAATCTTCGCCCTGGCAATGGCGAATGGCGTCTGTTGGCTTGCCTCTAACACCTCGAAGCTCCCAACCGCTTGCACGATCAACGACGTTAACTCCCCTTTAGTTTCTCGGTAGTCGGTGATACGCATCAACGTTCCAGTGAGCGTAGCCTTGGATTGTTCCTGGGGCTCCTTGGTGGTATCGTCATCGTCATCTCCTTCGCCTTCGGGGAGGAAGTAATCCGGGTTGGTGTCCTCACCTCTGGGCATGAAGATGTGGCCAAACACCCACGGCTTCGGATGTTGCGAGACGATTCTGCGAAACATGTTCTTGTAACGCGGCACGTCGACGATCAGCTCCTTCTGATTGCCCGGCAGCTCCGTCCACGACGCACGCAGCAGCGGCAGATCTTCGATGATGGTCGAGTCGTTGGGGTCCTTTCTCATCCACCTCACCGGGGGAGGTTCCTTGACGGCCACGATGCTTCTTCTGTTGGTCTCTTGCTCCCGGTAGAAGTTGATCCTCCGGTTCAACTCCATGCGATCTTGGCGTTCCTCGGGAGTTTCATTATCGTACGCGTCAAATCCCTCGTGCAA
This sequence comes from Thalassiosira mediterranea, assembly GCA_036939795.1. Lineage (NCBI taxonomy): Eukaryota > Bacillariophyta > Thalassiosirophyceae > Thalassiosirales > Thalassiosiraceae > Thalassiosira > Thalassiosira mediterranea. The sequence continues at coordinate 2,076 of JALLBE010002034.1, read as the reverse complement.
TGTCGTCGAAGTTGTACCGAGCGTACTCACAGATGGGACCAGAAAGTTCTTCGGGGCGAATCCCTGGGCCAACGAAGGCAGGCAAAGGGACAACGCTGCTACTACGAAGGAGGCACCCATCGTGGACCTGCAACACTTTCTCGACGTTAATTGCAGACCTATCAGGGTGGCACGAGGCTCCGACCGATGGGAGAAGAAATGAAATGAAAATAATGGAGCAGTGGGGCTCGTCAGCAGCGCCAGCGGTTGGTCAGCGCAGCGGGGCCGTGTCGTGAGTTTGTTCGCTTTCCCTCTCGCCAGCCGCCGCAACTGGAACTGCCGTCTATCAACGGCGCGGTCATTGGAATGATGAACATCGCGTGCTGATCGCGTGCTCGTCAATCACAAGAGATGAGCGAGCGAGGCAGGGGGTGGTGTCAGAGGTGTCAAAGTGCGCCATTGGGGAGGGTGATGGATGCACTCAACAGTATTCTACTGAGGAATTCGTATTACGCTACGAATTCGGCATTTTCCCAGTCAAGAGGAACGAATTTCCCTTGCCATCGCACAAACCGCACGACGGAACAATGGATACAATGGCGATAACTGGACACATATTTGGACAGATACATGAGTCTTTATGTCTCCTTTGATGTCGCAAACTTTCATCGCCTTTTCTTCCTGAATCCTCCAAGATTTCTGTCCACTCTCTCCTCCATCCATTTTCCTGGCATGATGGGTTTGGTGTCAACAAGTCATCAAAGTATGCTTATTGTACAGCTAGCAGCCACATGCCCAGACAGAGGGTAGGTAGGCACAGATCTACCTACACTTCTCTCTCTAGATATGTACCTTTCTATGCTGTTGTAGTGAGAGTGAGGTGAGAGGTACAATCTGTTTGGATTGATAGACGATGTGTTCGTTGATTGACAAATCATTCATCGAAATTCTTTGCTGTTGCTGGCTAGGGTACATGTACATGTACCTACATGCCAATCTATTGAAATGAAAATGATGCCAAGGGTATGGTCTGACAATGGTATGGGTTGGGGGGGGGGGGAGGGGCAAAACTTCTCTCCTCTCCTCGTCCTCGGTCACTCCTGTCACACTTAACATCAACATCAACGGTAGTCTAAATAACAATGGCAAAGAGTAGGTAAAAAGACAATGGCAATGGAATTGGTAAATCACTAAACCATATACAATATTAAATAAATGTGGTTGTGATGGTGTTGGGTCACCATTGGCATTGGTAGATTTAGATTAAATTTGAAGGGGGGTGTTGCGTGTTGCGGTCATGGCATCTCACAGCTGGCAGTATGAGTATGGTATCATTGCATGGCATCATTACATCAATCATGGTCATGGTAATGGTATAGGTATAGAGGTAAAGGTACATTATCATTGCACAATGAATTCATATGACTCTGCCGTGATCACGTTGGCAAATAATATTGATGATTGATGCTGATGCAAATACAAATGTACAAATCCCAGTGACTAGGAAATAGTAATAGTGGAGCAAAAATGAGGAGACTGTGTGGTCATATCCAAAGGACCAATGGAAACACCAACCACCAACATATGTACGTACACATTGCGACGCATGCTTCGACAAGTATAGTGCTGCTGCTTAAGCTAACTTGAAGAAGTATGAGCGGGTAAGGGGTAAGGCACAATGATGTTTTCATCGACCATGAACATGATGTAGATGCAGGCATTCCCAGCAGTAGCCATATGGATATGGTCACATCTCTTTCACTAAGTTGCAACTCTCCTCTTGAATTAGCATCAGTAAGCATCCTAATGCAAAAGACCTGCTGGGAACATCTCACAGGGAAAACAAAAGCAGCCTTCCAACAATTGGATCCTTTGCCAACACCAACACCAACACTGGCAAAGATATGATTATGAGAATGTACCAGTGCCAGTGCCAGTAGAAGTCACAATATGGTGATGATGAGAGTGAGAGAGGTGAACTATTGCAATGACAATGGTGTCCGCACATGGCATAGAACTAGAACATCTATTAGATGGTGAGTGTGACATAAGCTGCGGGATACATGTAGCTATGTGACGTCACATTCTCTAAGTTAG
>JALLBE010002033.1:0-15429 GCA_036939795.1 Thalassiosira mediterranea | reverse complement strand
GTTGTGCCACTCCGACTCCCACTGAGTCACCTTTCTTCCTCTTACTCTTGGTTCCACGCGTAGATTTGATCCGAGCTTCGCCCAACAGACCTCACCACCAGTTATCGCCAGTGACCCCTCATACGACGTTCGATCGCGGTTGTGCAACCCGGCTGGTCCCCCTCAAGAACCTTCACGAGCAAAACTTGCCTGCTCTCGCCCCCGAGCGCGGCAGGTGGCATTGCCCTATGGCTCCCGCAAAAAACAAGAGGAGAACTGAGGCCGTGGCCAAGCCACTAGATATCGAAGTTGGGAAGGCAGCTCCAGACTTCACACTCACCTGTTCGGAGGGGAAGGAGCACTCTCTGTCGGACTTTCGGGGATGGAAAGTCTTGGTCTCGTTTCACCGCTTCACCTACTGTCCTTTCTGTGCCTACTCAATCAACAACTTTGTGGGCAATTACAAAAAGTTGGCATGGGCATCCAAGCTAAAGGTCTTATTTATATTTCGGGAGAATGAGTCGTTTCTGAAATCCGGGTTGGGAAAGGAGGATGCGCCCATTCCCCAATTTTGTCAAATCTGTGATGTACACAGATATCCATTCCTAGCCCTTGCTGATCCAGATGGAGCCGTTGGATCAATGTACAAACTGGAGCACAAAAGAACGCGTAGGAAAGAGCAATCGAGCATGGAAGCGAGACGGGAGGTCCAAAAGGATTCCCCGCGACGCACGATGAAACATCGACTGAAGAAGCTCATGGCAATGTTGAAGTTCAATGGCGCCAGGACACTTCTTCCATCAGAATTTTTGATAGATGAGAGCGGAATTGTAGTGGACATTTTCCGTGCAAAGCAGTTCCACGAGGCTATTGAGATTGAGAGGATATCCCATTTTTTGCTTCACGGCAAGCGTTTACCACCTACTGCAATTATGACCATGTCCGAAAGGGGGCTCGCAGATTTTGCTGGGATTGATGAGTGAATACATGTCGAACATGTACTGTTGATGAGTTGAAGAATGCTCATGATATGAATATTTCACATTCATCCCATCTGATCAATGGAAAAGAGAGAATAGTTTTGATGTGGCACCATATTCATATCACTGATCTGTTGTTTACTTAAGAAGTTGTTGCTATCCCAGAAACACCTGTTCGCCTTCTTGAAATTGACAATTTGGCGGGCAGTTTACATTCCAAATGCATGAATATCTTAAACCTAATCCTATCTACCTGAAGAAATCATGCACAGTCAGGAGATCTAGTGAACCATAGGATGTGTTCTCGTCCAAGGATAGAGGTGTGTCAGAGTCTAGAGAGCTCTCATTCACAAAGAACCATGTATGGAGTTGGTTGCAGAAATTTATTCCACTTCATACTTGTCCCAGAAAAACACAAAAGCGCCCAACTCATTTTTCACACACTGAGGAAAGACGGCCTCTTACATCTTTTCGCCATCCTCACGACGATGCGACGAACTGTTGGTCGAGGTCTCTTTGCGTCGACGCCAGTTCCGCCGCCAGAGGAGACTGCGCCACATCCCTTCTCGTGCTCGCAGCCGCCGCGGGGCTCTCCACGCCGAACAACGCCGAAACGTCCCCCACACCTCCTCCTCCTCCTCCTCCTCCTCCTCCTCCCTCGCTGATCTTCTCCATCTCCGACAGCAACGATTCCCCGTTCTCCCGCCCCAACTCGCCGATGGCGTGGACCGATTCGAAGTAGTCGCACACATCACCCTCGGTCATTTTGTCCGATATGCATTTCGTGAGTTCGGATGCCGGCATCGAGTTGGAAATTGTGACTCCCAGCTTCTCGCCCAGGTCGGAGAGGAACTGTTTGCTTTCCGCCATGAGCGATTCCGAGCGTTCGATGTGGGAGAGATGGGCGGCGATCACCTCCATCGCCGCCGTGGCGATCTCGCTGCTGGGCGAGTCTTCTTCCGCGGATCCGGATGCAGCACGTTCGATGTCCTCGTCGATGCTGGTCAGGTGACTCGGACTCCTGACCCTATCCCTCGCCGATGTCGATCCCTCGTCTGCCCCCATTCCGGAGATGCGACGGCTGAGCCTCCTCTTGAGATCTTCACACGACTTTTGCTTTGATACATTCGTCCGCCAATCATCCTCGTCGTCGTTCGCGTCCTTGCTGGGAGTTTGCAACAGCGATGCGAATGGCTGATGCGGCGTTCGGGAGTACGATCCCTTCGCCTTTCGCGGGCTGGGCGTGGTGAGCACCTGCCCCGAAGAGGTCACATATGTGTTGACCGAGTACTTTTCCGACGATTCCTTCATGCCTCCACGCCCCTGCCGCCCCTCGCTCCCCAGCGTGAGCACCGTCCTGACGTTCGACGATCCGGTACCTCTCATGTAACTCGGTGATGATCCCGGGGAGTACCGTTGTCTCGACCCCCCTCCGGGCTTGGGGGTGCCGATGGTCGACGGTACGCCGATTCCATTCCCCATCCCACCTCGATAGGATCTGTGCGATGCGTAGCTCCTGTTGGTCGCGAAGGACAACCCGCTGACGGCCGAGTTGAGACTCATCTCCCCCAAAGAGGTGGTATCATCGAACAAACCACCATTGCCATTGCCATTCTTACTGTCCACGCCGGCGGCCTCCAACAGCTTCTTCCTGAGCCTCACATCCCTCACCACGCCGCTGCTCATGACTTCGTCCCATATGGTCCTATACCTACGAAACAGGGCCTGAAATCCGCGTTTCGCCTCGTCCCGCACGGGCTTGGCCGAATCGCTCAATGTCCTGCCCAGCCCCAGCCCGATCTGTCTGGCGGAATCAGCGGAGAGCCTCTCCTCCTTGCGGCTGTTCACCTTATCCATTTCGACATCGTCGTCTCCGGAGGCGGCGACGATGTCGTGGGACGGGGGCCACGTCTCCAGGACGCACCTCAAATACCGAGCGCAATCCTCCCTCACGGTCCGATGTGCATGGGTCTTCATCCTCTCCAACAATATCACCAGTATGCTCTTCACGCGACACGAGGGGAGGACGTCGACCATCATGGAGACGCCGTACGTGCGTATGACCTTGACCGTCTGCTTGGAGAGGTCGAGTATCGTGGGGAGGAGGTCCTTGAGGAGGAGGCGTCCCACGAACGCCGGCGGCGGAGGAGGGGACGCAGGCTTTATTTTCTTTTCGTGCACTCCGTTTATCGTTCCAAGGACCTCCCTGTCCGTTCCGTCAATCTCGCTCTCGCCATCCTCGTTCCTCTCCTCATCGTCCTTCCCGTCTTCACTTTCTATCCTGGCGAGGCTGGGATGGGGCTGCAACTTCACCGTTAGCAGCGTGGCGATGAGCTCCGTCGAATCCTTCACCACGGCCGACCTCGCGTCGAGCAGCAGCGCCTTCAGAGGCGGTGCCAGGTGTCGGCACGATTTGTACGAGCGGTACCACGGCACGGTGACTGTCCCGCCGCCCTTCCCGCCGGCACTCCCGCCGCCATTGCGAGCGGGCGTCATGACATCCAATCTATCGACGTCGTACGTCCCATCTTCCCTCGGCGGCGTCGTGGAGTAATCGGGGACGGAATCGACCAACCTGCGGAGGGCCGCGACGCGCTCCCGCCACGCCTCGGGGGGGTGCGACGAGATGGCCGAGACGAGGGCGTCGATTTCGGATTCGTCCGCGGGGGGACCGCGGGAGATTCCGTACGCCATATGTTGGATGGTGCTCCTTCGTCGGGCGGGAGAGGGTGGTGGTCTCTCAAGTCTCGAGGTGGCCCGGCGGCGGCAAGATGAAATATGGCGACTGCGTTGGGTCCGGGGGTTGAGAGTTGAGAGCAGCGCTGCGGAGGGAGCGGAGGTTCAGCGGCGGCGGGTGCGTGTTCGGAGGTTCGGAGTTGATGCAATGCAGGTTGCAGATGAAAGTGAATGAGAGAAAAGGATTCGCCTTCATCGCAGTACATTGTATGTAGGAATCAGTACGTAAAATGGAGGGTCTCGCCGGAGTACTCTGTCCGCGCCCCGAGATAGATTTCAACACACAAACTCACGCAAAGCAAGGCGAAACAGGAACCGCTTGCCGCGCACTCACCGCCCACAATCAAAAGTCGAGGACGACGACGTCGACATCGCACTCCCGCACCGACCCATCCGACCGTGCCGCCGCCGCCGTCCCCACCTATCGCAGCGGAGAGAGCCGACAGCTCCCCGAAACAACGGTGCAGCAGAATATATAGTAGCATGCCGCCGAAACCGAGGATACAGATTCCGGTCCACGTCGCCGTCTACACGGTCGCGTTCATACCCGGGGCCGTCTACGGTGAGTCAGTCCATCGTCCATGCATGAGCCTGGGCGACGTGAGATCTGGGTGCGGTCGTCGCCTCGGGAAGGGATCGGATGTAGAGCGCCGCGTGAGAGAGGTTGGAATGATGGAACTTCTCAGGTGCTGGCGACATCGGGGAAGCCCAGAACGAAGATTCGAGCGCTTTCTGGCGGGTCAAGCAGAATGTATACCCGGGCTGCAAAATGGCTGCGAAGGCGTCAATTTCGCCAAACTTCTTCGCATTAATGCCGTCGACGTTTCGCCTTGCTCGCCTATTAACATTTCTCCGTCCGTCTATGCCATCTCCCATCTACTCTCAGCTTATTATTGGTACAAAAATGCCCCGACGGACGAGGAGTTCGAGGCCGAGCTTCGCAAGAACTACTCGCACAACATACAGGGCAGTCGGGTGAGTAATAATTACAGCCGATATGACGAAGTATCGTTTGACCGTGTTATCTTCGTCGTTCGCACACTGTGCTCATGTTCCTGTATCGTGTGTCATACAGGACAAGCACGAACAAATGAGCGCCTTTCTCAAGGGCATGAGCGAACCCAACTCGGAACAGCAACGGAAGATGGATCGAGTGCTTCTGGGTGGTAGGGGACAGCAGAAGCGTTTGCACGCAGTGGACGAGGATGTCTATGGGACGGACGAGGCCGAGAGGTTGCAGCGCGAGGCGCGGGAGAAGTCCGCTGGAAAGAAGAAGAGGAGGAAGAAAAAGAAGGGCGATGCGGACGAAGACGCGGCAGCGAAGGAGGTTGATGGCGTAGATGTGAGCAATATTTCGGTGAAACAGTCGGTGGCGGCGGTGGCCGTTGTGGGGGCGCTGGCGGCTGGTGCGAGCCTTTTCCTTGGCGGGAAGCGATCCCAATGACGTACAAGTATGCGATGTACAAAAGAAACTTATGTTGCTTGTAAAGCTTGGGGTCATATCGTACAATGATGCTAACTAAATGTTTTACAAAGTCAAAATTATTGGTCAAAAGGCAATGCACAAATCATAGTCAAACTCAAATAATACAACCCAGCTAATCTACCCTGCATTCACATATCTTTCGTGCTCATAAGCTTCGGAAAGACTTCCCTTGTTAAACTCAGATAACAGAACCCAGCATATCTGTGTGAATTCACATATCTTTCGTGCTCATAAGCTTCTGAAATGCTTCCCATGATACGCCCTGTACTTTTCCGCCATGTCGTTCAAAAGCCAAGGTTGCCACAAGCTTAGATATTGCATCCTCTGCTTCTCCAGCTGCCCGCAAGATTATTCGTACCTCATTGGGATCCAGCACGCCATTTCCATCGATGTCAATTGCATTGAAGATTTTGCGAAGCTGGTCTATGCCTCCATCTCCGTCTCCATCTCCACCAAGGCACTTTAAGACATCAGCCTTGAACCTTCGACGGAGGTGCTCCTCGTAGGTCTTGTCCATCTTTTCCCAAGAGGCAGTTAGGCCTTGGATCCATGGATGACGGAGGAAATCATCGCTTGACATGCGTTGTTTAGGATCCGGGTGCATTAGATGCCTCATCAATTCAACACATGAACCGCTGAGCCCATCCACTCTCTCATCGAATACTTCCTCATCCATCAAGGTCCGATTATTGCCATGTTTGCTACTCGCTGCCACTCTCAGAAGAAGCTCTTTTATCTCTTCATCAGTCTTGTCCCCAAACTTGTCCAATGGATGGGAACCGCACAATACCATGTACATGATCACGCCTGCAGCCCACATGTCAACAGGAGGAGCTGGCGAGGCACCCACGTCGAACATTTCTGGAGGCCAATAAGCAGTGGTTCCTGTAGATGTGTTTGTTGGTTTAGTCTCAGACCCAGGCTTCTTAGGATGGGACTTCGAGAAAAACCCAGGTAAAGTAGCGCCGTTCTCTTTGAGCAACTTGACCATGGCAGAAGAATTTTGCTTCGCTCGTTTTGCGTCATCAAGAGGGCGGTTGCCCCAACGGTCTTCCACATTCACATCTGCTCCTTCTTGGCATACCAGCATTTCCACCACATTCAAATGCCCTTCACTTGCTGCAAGATGCAATGCAGTCCGTTGATCGTAATCACCTTTATTCAAGTCCAAGGTACCAAACTCTAACAGTGCCTTGACTTCCTCCAAATCCCCAGCACTCGCGGCTTCGATGAATTTGGTTATGGCAGTGGTATTCTGTCCAAACCTGGCACCATGTTCTCGCAGGTATTGGACGACTGCAGTATGTTTGTGTCGATGGGCGTCATCTAGTGGTGATCCACCCCATCTGTCAGTGCGATTGATTCTGGCGCCTTTGGCTATTAGGAAGCGACAGATGTCTACATGTCCTTCTGATGCAGCCAAATGCAGAGGAGTACGAAAATCGTAATCGCGGAAATTGACAAGGAGTGGCTGTTCCATCATCATGCGTTCCATCTCGAATTGGTTTCCCAGAGCGACCATATGTAGAAAGGTACATCCCACGGCGAATTCTTGAGCTGGGATGTGCATTCCCTCTTTGCTGGTATCATGACTGCATGCACAGCCGAAATCAACAAGTTTCAACGTTGAAGCTTCTTTGCTGAGCAGTAAGTTTTCTGGCTTGAGGTCAGCGTGGACAAGCCCTTTATGGTGTGTGTACGAGATGCCTTCTGCGAATTGCCGCAAGAAAGATGCTGCTTTACGTTCTGAAAAGGGTCCACCAGAGACCAAGTGATCGAACAGTTCCCCACCTTCGACCAGTTCCATGGCCAGGTAGTAGTTCTTATCATCCCTGTGTAGGTCGTATAGTTCCACAATACGATCCTGTCCTGATGCAGCTGAGTCCTTTTCATTCCTATGTTGACCCCTGTTACTCAGCAGCTGCAATGCCGCCACTTCGCGCTCAAAATCAGTTTGTCCTGTATATTCCCGTGGCATCGTCTTCAACGCGACAGCTTTTCCATCTGACTTTCGCTTAGCTTGGTATACCATTCCATACCCGCCTTCGCCGAGCACGCGGATGATGTCATACGATTGGTCCAGATCAAAGCCTGGTGACAACTTCGACGGCTGCTTCTTCTGTTGGACCAACCGTTCTCCCCTTGTTTGGAGCTCTGCCGTCGTTGGGGAGGGAAGGATCACCGTCGATTCGCAACGGCACGCGCTTTTCATGCTGGCCGACACATTAGCGCCTCTAGAACTCTCGTCCCCGTTCATATTGAATAAGCCCCAGGCTCCTAATGCTGCGCAAAGTGGCGCTAGAGCTCGGCCTCCCGCCGCATCCTGAAGTTTACCAGGAGTTCTCGTCGCCGTCATCAGCTGATTAGAGGCGATGACCGATCCCAACTGTGGGAACCGACGCGTTCTAGCAAAAGAAAGCATGGTTCTATCGAAGCTGCCATTCGCATATTATAATATCACATCTCTCCCCGGCTCATGAATGGTGCAATGGAGGATGCAGCATGGATGCAGCATGGGTGAGCATGGATACAGCGCCTTCAATCGTCCTCTTTGTCTCTCTCTTGTCCCACAGTGTGGCGAGCTCCGCACACATCCACAGCAGACGACTTCTTCGTCGTCATTGACACCGGTGCTGTAGAGGTGACAGGATGAATGTTGCATGTTGCACAGCGCTGCACACTGCGCACAAGAAGCTACCATAGTTTTACAAGGCAGCACACGATCAAGGCAGGGGCTTCGGAGGTCGGAGGCAAGACCGAGGACAATGGCTGCGATCTGCGATCTGGGATCGCGATGTTTTGATAGCTTTGTTTGATGGTTTTGGATTTGGATCAGATGATGGGAGCAGATGGCAGATCGTGATGGCAGAGGGCGGGTGAGCGTAGATGCCGTTAGATTTACCGGAACATGCCAACTCCGACAAAGCAAGCTCCGAAATAGGCAGTTTAATCTCTGGTTGAATGAAGCAAAGTTATCGCTTTGGATCAGTCGGTGCCGGCAGTTATTTGATTTTTGTACCATCCTCCTCAAAACAATAAGACACCTTCGCTCATCACGCCCACAATTGAAAAATATCGTAGCGACATACGACATCGCTACTCAAATCAGTCCCATCAGGACAAAAAAGGACTATCAAAAGGCATAGTGGCATTGGAAAGCAGTCTTTTCATCAATTTGTAGAGCATAAATTGGCATAAAATGGATGAATATTGGATTGATGCCTAGAAAATGAGATTATTCTGTCGCTGATGTCATATCAATGGTCGCACCCAGCTGAATTCAAGATAAGAGGCAGTTTTCCCTTCGCGATACACATTCATTCTTTCAGACAAAAAGATTAGGTAGCGACGTTTTAGATATTCTCCGAGTATACGTCTGTCTCTGGAATCAGTAGTCTATTTTATTTGTGCCCAAAAATGTCGAAGAAGGGCAGTATTGAGACAGCAAACATGTGATCTTTCAGAATCTGTACCTGTCTATACATCCCGTGGAACAGAGGCCCATTTAGTGAGGTGGACAAGGTGGGCAAAAATCGAAAGGTTTTCAACCCCGTCCTGTCTATCGGTTTCGCATAACCGTGACGGTTGGGTTTTGCTCGNGCAATTTCGTCCTGTCTATCGGTTTCGCATAACCGTGACGGTTGGGTTTTGCTCGGGGTCGAGCTATGGCTTACCTTCCTCATCATCGACTCGTCGCCGTCGATGTCGCCGTCGATTCGTCGCCATCGATTCGCCACCGTTGACCCTCTCGTGACCTTTTGTCGCCGTTATTTCATCGTCGTTGCTTCGAACGAACCGATGGCGACGAATCGAAGACGACGAAAAGCAAGTCATAGCTCGACCCCGAACAAAACCCAACCGTCATGGATCAAAAGACGGTTTGTTAGTGAAAGCTAGCGAATCGAATTCAAAACCGATAGACAGGACGAAACGAAAAAAAGGTTTTCGACCAACCATGTCCACCTCACTAAATGGGCCTCTGGCGAGGCACCCCTCATCCAAGCTTCACGGAGCTGAGCCGCGCGCTGTGGATAGAGCGTGAGCAGAGCTTTCCAAAACGGTGCTTGCCATAAAAAACGGCCAAAAATTCGCGTCTCTAGCCAGAAGCTCGTGGAAAGTGGTCTCAGCCTTAGAGACCATACACGGAATCCTGTTAAGGGGACGGTGTCACTTATTTTATCTGTGTGTATAACTCACATTTAATATATATTTATTAATTATACTACGCGCGAGCTCGTATGATTAGGAAACATTGAAGAAGCCGCTCGACGAAAACTTGAGGCCGCGCGAAAACTTTTCGCGAGTATGCTAGTGTTTTAGCTTCCACGTGGAACCCCTCAACGAAAGCCCCTCTAAATCAGCACTTTGCAAATGCCCTTGCCTGACACGCCGAGCGGTTTTGGCCTCCATTGAGGTCAAACTGACGTTCTTTCTAACTAGGTGTCAGGCAAGGGGGGTTGCAACAATCCAATAAATAGGCGTCAAATTTTACTAGATGAGTGCTAGTTATTTCTCTTTTCTTACACGGGTTCTTTAGAACGCTCGAAATAAGCGACACCGTCCCTTTAAGTGAACCCTGAGTCAAATCCCACCGTCACAAACAGAATCCAACATGGAATCGAAAAATTAGAGTTCAATCGCACAGTGTGCACACCTCAACTAAATGGACCTCTGATCTTTCCGAATGAGATATGCCCGCTCATACTAGTACTAGTCTGCATATTCATTGTTGCAGCCAAATTTGATGCATTTGACTGATACTGACATATTGGCCGTTTGAAGTTAAAGTTGAATCACAATATAGACAGAGAGGTCTCAAATTGGGAGTAAAATCATGTGTAGGCATGTAATAGCCATGTAATAGCAAATATCACATCTATAAACAGGAGACAGGTCAGTACCAGTAATTGCCCAATGCACAAGTACATGACATCCCCTTCCTTCTCCATTGATACCACACCTGCTAGTATTTATGGTGGCATTCAATGTCTTTTTGGTTTTGGTTTTGGCTGTGTGTGCAATGTTGTATGTCAAAGGAAAACTCGACTTTCCTTCCGATCCTCATATTATGCATGGTTATCTTTGGCAATTTTGCACTTGCACCTCTGTCTCTGTCCATCTAATTATGCCGATGCTGATGCAGGTTCTGAGACTGTGACGGATACCAATTGAAACATAAGGTTTAGGTTTAGGGCATGGCAGGGCTAGAGCTAGAGCTAGAGTAAACTCCCACCCATTGCTCCCAACCACAGAACTAGACTTGTCATTCACTCACATCCACATGTGGGAGCCAGATAAGGAGAGAACCACTGCCACAGGACACACACCACATCACACAGATTATGATTATGATGGATTAGGCTCAACGATTTTTTAGTTGGATCTTCGTTTATTAATTGTCATTTATTAATTGCACTGCCTCTAGCCCACGTATCAGATCCATCTATGAGGTAGGTACCACCCACTCCACCCACTCCACCCTCTCCTCCCAGTCCTCCCAGTCCTCCCAGTCCTCCCACTCTCCCCCCTGGAGTTCCCACAGGTTCCCACTATCTAAGTTTTGTATCTGGCCCCGCCCAGGCAAAATAACGAATCTTCTCGTGCTGCTTCAAGAAGTTTCATTACAACTTTTCATGCTTGGGCATAAGTGCCCTCCACCATTATCCGTTCAGTCATATTTTTTACAAAATATAAGCCGGAATCAGTACATCGAGATCTTACTTTCCAATGAATGAGACGAAGTCCGAGTAGATGTCCCATTTTGTGCCCGTTAGAATGGTTCAAACCTCAGTTTGAACTGTGCCGGATCCAAGCCCCCGCCAAACGACATTGCATCAATGGATGGAATGAGGCATTTCACTTCGAATACGACGAAGGGATCCGTCGCACCGCATGCGTGCATATCACGTCGTTGTTCTAGAGAGCTAGCTACTGTGTGTATTGTAGCAGCGCAGAATGAAGCGCGGGCCCTTCTCCTTGCTCCGTATTGTAGCAGGAACTGCCGTATCGTTCGTCCAACTTGTTGTCCATCCACCGCGTTTGCACACCCTCCTCATTCGATTCGTGTTGGCTTCAGCGGCTCTTGCAGCGGCCCCGTGGACATCACCGATAGCCGGAGTCCATCGGCGTCTCCTGACCCTCCCCTCCTACACAGGCACATCGGCGCGATGGTGGGCAGGCGGCGGCAGCGACCGGGCGAGGGCCTCCTCTCGGCCGAGGACGGCGAGGTCGAGGGCGATCGCGGCAACGTGACCTCCAGCAGCAGCGACGGCGATCGCGAGTACGACCCGCACGATCAGAGCTATCGCGATCTGGACGCCGGGAGGTGGGATCGCCTCTCGCGCGGCCTCGGCGGCGCCGGAAGGTGTGGGCTCCGGTGGCCTTCGGCGGTGCCGCCGCCGGGCTCGCCCGCGTTCCGGCACTACTCGCTAGCGGCGTCGACGGCGGTGCTGTCCAGCATTGGGTTCTCGTGCGCATTGGCATCTGGATTGGGATGCGATTTCGTCTCAGTTGCGTACAGAGCAACAACGAGCGATCCCGATGACGAGGATCGGTGGTACTACGACGAGATGGAGGAGGCCCTGAGCGACATGCCTTCATCCATTGGCATCTTCTGCGACGTAGGACCGTCCGGAGGAGATGGCATGCTCACGCTGAGCAGGGCCTTCCTCTCCACATCTCTATCGCTGGGGGCCCTTTCTCTTGTGCTTGCCCTCGGCATATGTACGGTTCTGCCTACGTCATCTAGAATCTGGAATGCAATTTCATACCTGGGCATCGCTGCCATGGTGTCCGAGCCTCCCATATTCATGCTCCTCGACAATTCTCTTTGCAAGTCCGACCTGGCGTCATGTTCTTTGGGTCCGGGAGGTGGTCCTCTGATAGTGTCCATGATAGCGTACTTTCTCTTGTTCGTGCTGCTGCAGTGGAAGGAACCGCCGGAGTGGAAGGACGAGCTGGAATTGTGGCGCTTCGTGCGCCAGTCGAAGCTTGCCGACGAGGATAAGAAGAAGGATGCAAGCATGGGCAGCAGCACCAGGCCGGACGATCTGGAGAGGGGAGCCATGGAGGATTTCAACCCGAACGAAGACGAGGAGGCTGGCCTTTCAAATTTTGCTTTGACGAACGGTGGTAATGTGGAAGGTCGGTGCGGGCCCGAGTATGCAGCTTTGAATGGTAGCACGGCATATGCTCTATCCAATGAAAGCATGGAGGCCAAGCGCAGAACCGAGACGAACATACCCCGGGACATAACTCAGAGCCGTATTGAGAATCTAAATCTGCTGGGGCACGATGACTTGATCCCACGTACCAACGACACCCCTGTCGTGGTGGGGCAAAGTGTGAAGGAGAATGGCAGTGAGTTCAGTGCGAACAAGGCGCAGGGTACGGAGCACATTCTAGATCGCCACCGGATAGCCCAGCGCCTCCGCGAGGAGAGGAACAGGAATAGGACGAGAAAGGAGCGCCCACCGCCCTTTGCCTACATCAGCATAGGCGATGGGTCCAGTGTTGCGACGGAGAGTCTGAGGTCCGCCTCGCCAGCCAATCTTTCACCTGGGGCGCCTGCGCCGCTAAGGACTCCGAAACAAAAGGGCAATGGAAACAATGCGATGCATGCAAGTGTGTCGCCGCTCTCCGGAGGCAGCGGGGCGCTCTCCGTTGCCACCGAGGAGCATGTTGCTGAAGGCCCTGCAGACAGTCGCGCCGTGACCACGACCCCCGGAAGGTCTGGAGCGGATAAGGCTGCCATGGTTCAGAAGGTCAACATGTCTCCGATGACTGCTTGCACAGGGTTACACACCGTGCCGTCGAAGGAAGGTTTGGAAGATGAAGGTGGGCAGAGGGTCATCGACTTCGAGGAGGTCTCACTGGCAAGCGCTTCCTTCGGCGAGAGGGCATTTGGAAGTGACGTCTTTGGCAACGACAACCCAGCGTTTGGCGATACCGACGCCACACCTGTTTCTGGTGCGAAGGTAGCTGAGGCAAGTTTTGTCGACGTCATTGGTGCATCCATCAGTGCGATTGGCACGTCCATTAGCGACGAGGCGCTGGGTGAAGCTGACAATTCAGGCACTGACAAAGACAACTACAGTTATGCTGGTGGCGCAACAGAGGAAGAGGATCTCTCGAGAAATGGCGGTAAGGGTCAATCTGAGGAGAGGAGCGTGAAATCTGTGGTATCAAAAGCTAGTTCACGTGCAAGGCAGTTGGGGCGAAAGTCTGCTTCTATACTCCAGTCGACTTCATTTGATAGCGCGTCTACACCCTCGAACAAGTCCAAGGCCAGCAATGTGTCGGGCAAGAGGCGACTGCTGAAGCCGCCATCCATCTTTCGCAAGGGTTCGCAGGATGATTTTGCCCAGACCGACGTGCATGTCATCGAGGACGAGGATGATGGACCAATAGTACTGTCGGGGAAGGAAGAATCATTGGGTAGGGTGGCGAGCGACAACGTTCCTGTGACAATGAGGCTGGTCAGCCCAGAGAAGGGTGGTGACCCGGACCTTGTCATGTACCAGTCCGAGAGCTCTCTCTCGTCGTACTCTTTGCACACCGCAGATTACCTCAGCACCGACGACGAACACCACGAAGTGCATCGGCCGACGAAACCACTGGTGCCTAACATCCCAGCTTCGCGTTCGGGTGAATCGCGTTCTGGGGAGTCCTCTACTGAAGACCTCTCCACTGTCGAGGGCAGAGAGCTCCTGGAGGTCATTGCTGGCGTGAACAAGAAACTGAATCGGCGTACCTCGGGGAAGATTACTCCCCTGAATAGACGGAGGCGTCGACGAAGGAAGTCATCGTCAAAAGGCGGCGATGACTCCACCTACTCGTCGGGATACTCCAGCCATGGATCCTTGCTGGACGAGGTGATTGAGGAGGAGGAGGAGATTAATACAAGCAATGAGGAAAAGAGGAAGGCCGGAAAGAAGAAGATGCTACTACCTTCTTCTGTGCCAGCGGTTGTCGAGGCCTCTCCTTCACCCAAGAAGAATATGAAGGACTGGGGAAGAAGTCAGGGTAGCACCGTCAAGAGTGGTGGCTACGAGAAGTTGGTAGATAACGGTGAATATCATGACAAACTATCAGGTGCAACTCATATTCTGAAGGTTCAGCATGATTCAGGCTATGAAAGCGAACATGCTCATTGGAAGAAGGGCGCATCGGACGCAGAGGAGTCGACCTCATCACGTGCAGCAAGGGCCAGGCGGAATCGCATCCTGTCTAAGATGCATCGTTCGCAGCCAGTAGCTGATGAGCAGGAGGCACACTTAGTCTCTTACTCCGAGGCATTTCCTAGTGATGAGCCCAAGCCCACGGCCCACGGACATGTTGCCGCCATGGTGGAGGGCATCAACAACAGGAGCCCTTCTTTGGCAAAGGCTAGGGGCAAGGGAGGGAATGGCCGCAGCGATCACATGGGTGAAGATACTGCAGCGTGGCAGGCCAGAAAGGTGCGCATGGCCCGCCTGCGCATGAACCGGATACAGGTTGCAGAGGAAGAGGGTGATGGGCCAAAAAGTGCAGATACTTCGATGACCTTTTCCAAGTCTAAGGACGATGTCATCATCCGACAATCACTGGGCGGGGCCGTTGTAGCGTGTAGCTCAGATGAAGATTCCATCTAGGTGCTTACTGATCATATTCGACAGATTTCTTTCCATCAAATGAAACATTATAATTTAAATGAGCCAGCGATCACCTGTGCACACCGCCAACGTCGTTCATGGCACTGTCGAACTCATGCGCATTCACAGCGATCGACTGAGATGGCGTACATGAATATGGTAGAGTCCTTTCTCGTATGTCTATGCACAATGCACACCCACCAGCAATGCTCTCAATCATATTTGGCACTCTCTGCGGTGTATGCTACGAGCTGCTACGAGACTCTACACTCTACATCATTGTACGTCAAATCGCCGTGCTGGAAAGTTGTCGCCGATTCGCCTACACACCAAGTACATCTTGTGCGGTAGCAGACTGGAATGCGAAGCAGAGCAAAGATAAAATCACCACTTATCACATGTCTCTGCGGACGCAACTGCAATGATATCCACTGCTGTGTTCGCCACAACACTGCATGCCCACCCACACATTTATGGAATGAAAGAACCAGAGGGATAGACCCCATCGGCTAAGGCAAGGGTGCAATGGCAACAGCAACTTGATTAACAGGTATCCTGCTATATCGGTAAGTAGAAATTAGACGAACGCGCAGATCTTGATGCGTGATGGCCTCTA
>JALLBE010002027.1:0-11528 GCA_036939795.1 Thalassiosira mediterranea | reverse complement strand
CCACACACCCCCCCCCCCCCCCCACACCCCCCCCTCCCGATGCTGCCCGCCGCCCGCGGCCCGCCGCCGCCGCCGCCGCCCAATCATCTCCATCTCCTCGCTCCGCCCGCCTCCCCCCGCCTCCCAAGCCCCTCCCCCGTCCCCTCCGTCTCTTCCGCGCTTCCGCGCTTCCGCCTCCCCTCGCCTGTGCCCTCGCCCCTGCCATCTCTCAATCATCGATCGCCGTCATGGTCGGCCCGGTCCGAAAGGGCGGCGCCCGATCCGCGTCCGGCGCCGTAGCCTCCGCCTCGTCGAACAACAAGAACGTGGCCTCGCACGGCCCCGACGTCGAAATCGTCGCGCTCCCCTCCGGCGCATCCTACCCGAAATTCCTCGAGCCCCTGACGGCCAACGAGCGGATGCTGCTCGACGCGTACGATCGCGTCCGGCACTACGAGAGGGAGGCGGCGAGGCTGAAGGCCGAGGAGGCCAAGCGGCGGTTGGACGAGGCCGACGAGCGGTACAGGGCCAAGGTCAGGGAGAGGGAGCGCGCCGAGGGCGGCGGCGGCGGCAGCGGCAGCGACGACGGGGGGGGAGGGAAGGCGGAATATGGCGACGACAGTGGCGACGAGATCAAGCCGACGAGGGCGCCCAGGGCCAAGCGGCCTCGATCGGAGGAGGGCGACGACGCCGCCGCGAGCGACGAAGGTGACGAAGGCGGCGACGGCGGCTCCGACGAGGAGGAGGACGAGGCCGCCGAGCAGCGCCGGCGCGAGCGGGAGCGGGAGCGCGAGATCTCTCGGCTGCGGAAGGACGTGGAGAAGCAGAACCAGAAGAAGGCCGAGCAAAACGCCGCCCGGGAGAGGGAGGAGGCCATGCGCCGCGAGATGATGGGCGAGGGCGACGCCGCAGCCGCCGAGGGCAACAACAAGAACAAGGCGGACGGCGACGACGAGAACGACGGCTCGGACGCCGACGCCAACGACGCCTTCATGGCCGGGCCGGCCATCAAGAAGAAGCGAACGGACGTGGCCAACCCGTGGGACGAAGAAAAGCCCAAGCCCAGCTTGATCGCCAACATGGGCGGCGCCTCCACGCCCGTCCACGACTTCTCCAAGTCGCTCGGCATGTCCAAGGCCGGACTCGACGGCGAGGTACTCTTCCCCCGCGAGGACAACCTGCCGTGGAGGCCGCCGGACGCGCCCGCCGACTTCCTCGACGGATGCCTGGAGCTCGACCTCCACGACTTCGACTCCTCCGCGCTGGGCAGTGGTGGTGGCGGCAGCAACGGCAACACCAACAACACCGTCGCCATCAAGTTCGCGGCGCCCGAGGAGTCGAAGCGGTTCAGCATCAACATCGCCTCGCCCGACAACGACAATTACAACGACATCCTCTTTCACTTCAATCCCCGCCACTGGCAGCGCGGCGGACAATTGGTGATCAACAACCGCGTCGAGTCCATGTGGGGATCCGGCATCAACGTCCCCCTCTCCACCCTCCCCTTCATGTTCGGCGACCAGGCCCGGACGCTCATAGTGCAGGTGGTCGAGGAGGGCTTCGACGTCTTCGTGGAGGGACAGCACTGCGCCCGCCTCGAGCACCGCTCGCCCCTACCCAGCAAGGGCAAATCGAGCCTGAGGCTGCAGTTCCCCTCCTCGGACGATTACGGCAACCCCGAAGATTGGATGGTCTACAGGGTGTGGTGGGGACGTAAGCCCCCCATGGCCAAGACGGGATCCGACCTCGCCGGCGTGGCCGGCGTCGACATATACTCGGCCGTGCATCCCCGAAAGCTATTCCTCTCGGGCCTGCCCAAGCTCCGCTCCGATCCCGAGGTCGACCTTCGCCGCGCCGAGCTGGAGCGCGCCTTCCGAAAGTACGGCGGCCCGAGCGGGGCCGTCCTCGTCAGCGTCCAGAAGGATTCCACCTTCGCGTTCGTGGAGGTCGCGAGCGAGGCCATGGCCGACGCGGCGCTGCGGGAGATGGCGGGGAGGTACAGGGTGAACAGGGCGAGGAGGACGAAGCACGAGGCGCTCATGGAGGAGAGGGCGGCGAAGGAGGGCGGCGGCGGTGGGGCCGGGAAGGAGGGCGCAGCCGGTTGGGATTGATGACGACGAGGAGCCACGAGGGAAGAGGGCGTGGCGCATTTCGCCCTTGGGATTGGGATGGCGACTCTTTGGAGGGCCATGGCGATGTGGGTACGAGGAGGGGCTCGTAGCAGGTCGTCGCCGTCGCGACGTTTGTACATTAAGGTAATACATCACTGCTTGATTGATTGTGCTGTCTCTCAGATAGATGTTCCTTTGAATAAATCAATCACTCAACATTAGACCAGCTACTGATGTATTCATGGGTAGGTATCCCCTGGCTGGGTTTTACGCAGTCAACAAATCTTTGAGGGTGTAGGTGCCATAACTATGCAGCAGGTAGCAGGGTGGCATAGCTCCTCCCAACATGCCAACACCACTTTACACAGTGATCAATAAGCTACATAGAGGCTTGCTCTCTAGAATTCATTGTGCCCCCTATTGCAACATATGCATGGGCAGTGGTCATGGTCATGATCTGTGCGCTAAGAAAGGGGAAGCGAAATTCTGAGCAAGGGGAAATGGGAACGGAGATCAAGATGCACGTGCGTAGCTACAATACATAGACAGAAATGGTACATCAACACTCAAAGTCAAGAGCAACGGGGGGGGGTCCCATGCCAACCGAGTGAAATCGGAAGGTAGGCGGCGCGCATGCAGCCTAGGCCGCGCTGCCGGCACACAATTCAGGACAATTGCACGATGCACACCTCATTCCTATTCCCCCTTCCCCATGGTTTTATGAAGGATTGATTGATGACATATCTACTATTCTGTCCTTGTCGGTGTTGAGTCTTTTTGGGTCTTCCATTTCAATTGTTTGGCACCCTGCACCCTGCTTCGCTATGGCATTGCTCATCTGTGGCTTTGGCATCTCATGTTGCGTCACAGACGTCATCCACAGCAATCTAGATGCTCCCAACTGCTCTACTCTAGGTCATTGGTCATTTCTGTGGCAATTGTTTGAACGGCGCTTCAACATCTCTAATACCAGATGAGAAAGTCTTGGGCTAAGATGGGTGCGAGCACAAAGTTGCCGCCGTGCATGTGCTTGTGCACACACTCCCTTTGTTGCCATACATGACTGTGGGTGATGATGAACGAGTGACCGATGACCGATCGAGCAACTAACATGGCAGCCTCCACCATAGCTAGAGAAGCATTTTAAGGGACCGGGGCGCCAGGATCCCATGGCGGATCACCCTGACTGACCCAACGGCATGCCTGGGATGAAAAACGGCGAATCCACAGCACGACACGACACGGCTGCAAAATGATGGCAAACGAGCATGGGCGGCCCCAGCAACAGCAACGCCTGGGGAATGACCGAGTACAACAGGACAGAGCAGCCAAACCCCTGGGTGCTGGAGGCCGAGCGAGGCAGGACGGGGCGCAACAATGGGAAGGATGCAACCAACATGACCACGGAGGAGTCGGCGGGCGAGCTCGTCAGCGAGCAAGCTTGGTTGATCCCAGCATCGCCAAGGGGACAACTTGGGATGGTGAGATGGAACAGCAGAGCCCCAGAACGCCTGATTCTGTGCCAAGGATGGACGGGAAACTGCGACCAGGGATATCACGGCAGGCGCACCCACCCTCTGGCACCCGGGCATTGATGGTGAGCAAACAGACGAGTGAGAGTGAGCGGACGAGCTGGGTCTTAGGAATGGTGCCGCTCAAACTGGGCCACCGCCGCTGCCAAGGGAGGCATCCAGCCCTAGTCAGGATGGGCCCACCCACAGACCAGGAGCGCAGGGAACCTTGGGGGCAGTGGGGCTGGGACGGGACCGGACGACACCAGCAAAGAGGGGACTAAAGCCATGTCAACCAAGGCCCCCAAGCCGAGGGGGAAACCTCCTCGCAGATGCCCTCTGGGACTGGATGTGGTGATGGCAGCATGGGCCAGCATGATGGCATTGCACCTGCCCTCGCTGATCAAGTGGTTGATGGAGGCGCCGTACACACATTGGGACTTCCATCTAGAGGTCAGTTGGTGGATTGGGGTGCAAGAAACCCTGGTGGAGGAGGCTGAGTTTGAAACTATATTGGACTGGTGTGTTGTGGCAGGACAGGTTAACTGATTCTTGCCGGAGCGCGCAAAACACAAAAACGATTTTGTATTTGTCTAACAAAATCGCTTGTTATTACGACTCAAGATTATGTTACCAAAGCGCAACTCCCTTTGACCACCTTCCACATGTCGTCACCATGACCTCAAAACACCCTATGTAATCTCATCTCAAGATCTTTCATCTGGTTCAATCTAAAGTAGTTCTCGAGCCATGTCTGATGCTCTCTGCCTACCTTGAATTTACCTACCTATATAGGAATAGATTTGACCACTATGGTGGTTGTTGGTGAGTCTTACGATGTGTTCGATGATCTCAGAGCGCCCAACTTTGACCGCTTCTTTCGACTCGAAGATGATTCCAACTTAACTCGGTCGAAATGGATTTGAACTCTGCAGAGAATTCTGATTTGCCTAGGTAGGTCGATCTAGATTGTCTGTGATTTTTTTAGGCCTAGGTCGAAGCTAGAGCGTGCAAACAAAGAAGTGAAAAAAGTTGTGATTTTCAATTATCTAGAGTGACGCCAGCTTTAAGGGTGGTGGGTGGTGGGTAACGAGGTCCTAATGGTCCTAATGAGGTCCCTGGCAAGGATTGGTTAAGCCCATGTCAAACACCAGCAGCTTCTTGACCTTCACGCTGACACTGGGCAGAAACCTTGTCACGGTCACGGGGGAGCGTGTCACCCACTGGTGCAAGAGACACCTTAAATAGCCACTTCTGACAGCACAGGAGGGGTCACCGGAGCGGTTATAGGAGCAGGTGGCAGTCACCTTGCCTTGGCCATGGTGGTTTGTTTGGATGTTGGTCGCAAGGTAGCCAAGGTGATGCAGGCAAAGTCTGCAACACCAAAGGAGAAACAAAGGAACGACCAGAGGTCCATTTAGACTAGATGAACAACCTTTGTGCTCATGTGCAATTTTTTCAAATTTGTGCTAAACAGCAAGTTTTTCAAAAATGCACTAGCTTGTGCTAGATGATGCTTGACGGTTCCTAAGAGGTCCCCGAATGACCTGCGAATGACATCTGAATCGTGGTCAAATTGTCACTTTGGGTGTTCCTATCCTTCAAATAGTTAACTCAAAGGATCGTTCTCTTTTTGACCTGCAGCAATTTGCATCGCCTTGTGCATTCAGATTCATTTGATCGATGTTGGCCCGCTTTGGTTTGCACTTTGGGGTTTAGACAGATTGTGTAAACTATCTAGAATAAATATTACAATATTTTTACAAGCTAAGACCCAGAGTAAAACCTAAGGCTACTTGCAGTGGGAGTAGTCAAATTTGGAGTCAAATTTTGATTCTGAGTCGAGTCAAATTTTACACACCTTCATTTCCGATTTTGCGTGCAGCGGGAGAAGGCAAATCCGGAGTCAAATCCGGAGTCATAATTGGTAATGTCAATGTCTCAATAAAAATACACTCCCATAATCGAAAGAAGAATCTACTTTGCAACGGTCAAAAATGGTTTTACCTAAAATTTTACGTACTATTGTGATAGATACGACGATACATACAGTACGATTACGTTTTTATGCGGGTAGATAGATAAATGTCGCAAAACCGTATACATGGGAATTCAGTAGTAAAGGGTAGGCATATTTTGACTCCGGCGGATTTGACTACGTACGGTAGGCAAATCAGGCCGATTTGCCTACCGTAGCCAAAATTTGCCTACCGGTAGGCAAATTTTTTTCGCTTCCTACGAATTTGACTATCCCCGCTGCGCGGCAAATCGGAGTCAAATTCGAAGGCAAAAAATATGCCTCCAAATTTGACTACTCCCACTGCAAGTAGCCTAACCGACACAAGTTGTCGGTTGGCAAGAATTCAAAAAAATCGTACACGAGCGGGTAGGTTGTTCACCTCATCTAAATGGACCTCTGATTAGCACACTACCACCTCATCTAAATAGACCTCTGGGAAGGACACCATCTTTGAAGGTAGGGAACTCTTGATGATGCAGGAAGCTGCTAATTCAAATGGAGGTACGGTTCAATCCTGATATTGGTTGAGACGGAAGGGCTCGGGCTCAGTATTATCATTTCAATGTAATTGGTTGTTAGATCATTTGTTATGCTGATTAATGAGTCTGTTGACATCCTCTGTCTAGCTTCACCTACCAAACTCCATTTTGAACTGCTCTGTACTTGAAGAGCACTAGATTTGCTGGTTTAGGCCGACTCTCTTGCTTTTCCTTGCTTTCCGTTAGTAAACCAACTTCAAGTCACCAAAATACACAATACAAACCTAATCGGCCAATTTAGTGTGATTCAAGGAAAGAATCACCGAAGAGAACCATAATCCTGCACAGAGACATATTCCAAAGTGTTCCATGCAGTGCACAGCAAATAGTGTTGCACATCCTTTTATGTTCCAAGGAACAATCCAATTACATGTATCCCTTTTGCACAAAGAAAAGCCTATGGTCAGTCCTGATTGGCGGGAATGCTTGCTAATTGCCAACACTTTGCTTACATTGCAAACTCCAGCCACACCTACAAGCTTCATCCAAACTTTGAGTCACAAACTACCTCTGGTAAACTACAGTGGACGCCTATCCGGTGGTATGTAGGCACTCACGCTCATGGGGTAGACGGTAGGTACTACAGTAGACTGACCGGTGGCGGTGGGGGGGGTGGTGCCACACGTCTGTGCAAAACAATTAACACATGATATTGTAATAAGTAACAAGATGCGTAAGTATCGTGACAGATTCCATGTGACAATCGTATGAAACCCAAACTCGCAGGGAAATGCTACCGTCTATTGCCCGAAAGCAAAGTCACTTCAATGCCATTCCAATATCTAGCGACTGATCTTATAGGACCATGAAATGTTCCAGTAGGGAACAAAGTGCTTGAATTTAACGCACTAACATGCATAGACATGTGTACCAATTTGGTATAATTAGTGCAAATTAAGAATATAACTGCAGACCATGTTAGCATATTATTTGAGCAAATGTGGCTCGCAAACATGACTAACAAGATATCCTAGACCCGGCAGATGCATACATGATAATGGTGGCGAATTTGTCAGCAACGGATTTCAGTCAGTGTTACATGCCCATGAAATTAAGGACATACCTACAACTAGCAAAATCCGCAGGCAAATGCTGTATGTGAACGGATGCACCAAATGGTAGCAAATATTTTACAAGCACATCTCTGAGCAAGTCCGCCTCGTGATGTTACACATGCGAACGAAATGGTAGATGAAGCCTTTATTTTGGCTATGTATGCTATGCAAAATGCCGTACACGCTAGGGAGCAGCCCGGGAAATCTACTATTTGCCTGTGACATGTTTTTGAACAAATTGATAGTTGCCGATTGGCATCAGATAACAAAGAATGAGAACAAATGATAAATCAAAACTTTATAAGAGAAAATAAGTAGCAAATCCACTATGATTATGCAGTAAATCAAGAAGTGGTGAAAAATACATGATCCAACAAAATTAGGAGAATGAACGGAAGGACCGTGGTGTATTGAGCGTGGGCATGTAAAATGGCACTGTAATGATGCGCTTGAGGCCAGGTGTCACAGAGAGGATTAATATTCGACGTATCATACCGTTAAATAAAAACCATGTCATCTAGCTCCATTGATTGGTGTTGTGAGTGTGGTGATAGGGTGTAAAAATAATAATACAAGCGAATTATTCATCTTAGCAGTTTGTTAGTTTAAGGTTATTCACCTCTGCTCTACTATCCACGATGATGATTCTGCATCAACCCTTGCGAAGGTAAGCATGTCTGCTCTTGATGATGTGACACTTAAAAAGAGTTTTTCACCATATGGTTTTCTCTTCAACCTTCAACCTTGGTCAATGGGACCCTAAGATAGGCCAATGCTGTGACGTACATGTTAGTGGTTAGTGGGGAACAGTGCAGTGACAAGCTATATTGTATAAGGGTATATTATGTTTGTATGTATGTAGCTAAACTAATCGTATGATGCAGTAGCT
Organism: Thalassiosira mediterranea; assembly: GCA_036939795.1. Taxonomy (NCBI): domain Eukaryota; phylum Bacillariophyta; class Thalassiosirophyceae; order Thalassiosirales; family Thalassiosiraceae; genus Thalassiosira; species Thalassiosira mediterranea. The sequence goes on along the minus strand of JALLBE010002027.1, from coordinate 3,424 downwards.
GTCACACACAACGACATTGGAATAATAGTCGTTTAGGTAACATATCTTTATTCGAGGATACTGACGTTCCATAAAGGCCTAGAGGCCTAGGAACTGGTATGCATCGGATTGGATCTCCTGACGTTGTCCTGTATATGTATATCTATACAGGAATAGTATAATAGACCATGTGTCTTGAGGTTGAATCTGATGTTGGATTCTGTGGAATAGAATGAGGTTCCCTAGTGTACTCACATGCATCCTAGGTAAACGTTAGAGAAAGCTAGCGCGACAAGGAGATCGTGTTGTTGAATAGGATTCATTTTAGGTAGCGAGTTTAATACCATGAATCTTTGAAGCACATGATCTACGATAGTGCAAGTGCAGTTGCCCAAATTTGTGCTTCGCATTCCCTCAAACGACCACCACTTTAAAAGGGCCCGATGGGCACCTTCCTTGCAATTCTTATTCACAAGAGGCAAGATTGTCAGTCTATTGTTGCTGGAGGCAGCCTCACACTCGAGGAGTTTGATGACCTTCTCAAAATCTTTGCCCAGCTCTCCAAACCATCCAGCACACAGTGGGGTAAGCGCCCTCAAGTGGAAGAGTGGCAGGGGAACCGCCCACACTTCGTGAGGGCCGGGGTTCGATTACGCAGCGTAGCTCCTGCTCGTTGTTGTTACTTGGCCTGCGCCGCGGGTTCGAATCTCGGTCTGACCGTCGTGCACGGACGTGGAGACCCCGGGGGGAGCCCAGTTGGGGGGCAAGTCCCGGGGTCGAGCGTTCAAGGTTCCGCTCGTCCTGGCCATGTCCACAATGTGGGGGAAGATGAAATCAGTGTCATCGCGGGTGGACACCGGGGGTAGCGCCCCGGGAGGTCGCCCTATGCGATACCACAGCTGAGCCATGTCCCTTACCCATGGGATCTCATAACCCTGTTAACAGGGATGGGTTGCGCACTTGTCGCAATTGGTATCCTGTCCCAGCTGGAACCCTCGCCCGCACCCTTGCCCCGTGCGCGCACACGAGGATAGTAACCGCTTATCTCAGGCGCGCCGCAATGCGCGCCCGCTGCCCCCTGGGAGAGGGGGTCGAGAGCTTAGGTGAGACGCGTCTGCCGGTAGGCGGCAATCGCGACTCGCATCCGCGTGGGGTCCGATCCCCCACATGCCTCCAACCCCTGGGGGTCCGGAGGGTGTGACGCTAGCACCCGATGGAAACCCAGGGCAAGGAGGAGCGCCTAGTTGGCCCCCCACCCCCGACATCGGTGGCAGGAACCCCGCCCTGTCAGCCCCCGGGGGGGCAACTAACCGAGGCGTGCGAGATGCTTCAGTTGCAGCACTGCCCTGTGGTCCTGAAGGCCCGTCGTTGGGAAAGAGCAGCTGGACCGGTGGCCAGACACACACACACACACACACACACAGTGGGGTAACTCAGCCTCAGAAGAAGCAGCCTTGGCCTTGGGCAGCCTCAAACGGGCCAATGACACCACTCTTGCCATCTCCAACAACATCATCGGTAAAGAGACCGTCACTCTTCCTGAACTTGTGACTGTACTTGTGCGTGATAGCAGTTGCGAGTCGCTCCACGGGCTTGGTACGATCATTGTTGTGATTATACCAGCTATTGCATGATGATGCTGTGATGGTTTTCAGGTCAAAAAATGCATCAGTGCTCATTGTAACACCACTGTCGCTGACACATTGCTTGCCTGCAGGGAAGTTGTTGACACGGATGTCAGGAACGATGGTATGTGGGGCTCATCAAGCATTGGGGGTAGTCAATACATGATTGATGTAGCGGAAGATATAGGTATGGCTCCCCCACCTTGTCAAGCAGGAAGTTGATGGCCTTGGCCTCTGAGCATATGCATATGCCACCTAGCTTCATCATTGACAGTAAGATTGACTGGAGACTGTTGTGAAGAGCACTCCAGCTAGAGAGGTATGATACCAATTTGGGACAACTGTCTCAACATGGTGGTACGTGGCCGACTCGACTCAAAAACGCAAAATGCGAACTCTATCGACAGAAACGCAAATGCTGATGGATCAAAGCAGCCGCTCCGAAGCACGCAAGGTGTCGAAGCACGTCAGGTCAAGTTCCAAGCACAATGGAGAAGTAAGCTACGTGCATCGCCATTAATCTTTGTGATTGCTGGCGCCGTTGTTTGACAAACGTTGGCATCGGTTTTGTAAGCGCAAATTTTTTCTGGTCCTCGGCGCTTTCGTTGGCGGGGTTGATTGTTGCAAAGTGGGGTGGTGTGAAGGCTGCGACATTGCGGCGTCGACCAACTGCGAGGCAGCTACGATTGACGACCCCAGGCAAAGGTTACATCCTCGTGCTGATTATCAGCGGCACGGAGCCTCACCGCGAGGGTGAGTTCATCGGATCGTGAGACCACGGAAGAGAAAACATTGAGGAGACGCTGTCAGCAGCGGAGCTCACGACAGCGGGCGATCCGAGGTCCATCGCGAAGCAATTTTGGGAGAACTTGGCGACAGGGCATCCCGAGATTGTGGAGGACATCGCTTGGCGAATCCGACCTCCTCTGGTCGGCAATTTTACATTTGAAGATGAGGCAGAGGCTGGAAAGAGTGTCGGGGAGGATGTCGACGCTGACTACGTGGACGCCGGTGAGTATTTGTCTAAGGTTTCACCGAGGACGCCAAAGGCCGTGTTGAATTATTGGAATAGCGAGCAAGAAGTTTCATTGATCCGTGTGGACTGGGAAAATTGGTGTGTTGGCCAGGACTGAGAAGGAGGGGGGGGACGACAAGGACTTCAGGGTATGTGCAAAGCCGAGCCATGGAGTGAAGAAGTGTGAAACCACATTCCATCTCGACGCTCCTTGCGGGCAATCGGTGGTCTTGCGCCACACGCCCCCATTGGGGGATGGATCCCAGGAAGTCTTTGCGACTCAGTGTTACGCCCCTTCTGCGCCTTCATATTTCTCTCGCCCTCTTTTTTATATGACAGAGTGGCCTGAGACATTGAAGGATGCGCATCGTCACCTCCCATTGCTGCAAATGAAGTTTAATGCACGAGTCTGGCGGTGCATGTTGATGTACTACCCGGGCAAGGAGATGATGATGGATTGGTTCCTCCTGGCTGGGAAGGCTGGGATTGAACAAGCTCACCTCAAGACTCCAGTCCGAGACGTACCACCAGGAGATGAGGTGACTGAGGCGCCAGGACTTGAGTCCGTGCTCCGTGAGTTTCACCGTGAGGTGAAGGAGATGGCCCAACCGCGCACTGAAGCTCGCACTCCCCGCACTGTCCCAAGACCTATTAGGACCAACTTGGCCGAGACCCATTTCGACTGGGAGGACGAACCTGAAGATGACTCCATTGAAGAAGTCTTTCCAACGACACCTGGTGAGGTTTCCTTGCTAGTTATTGGAATAACTATGCCCCCACGAAGCTCGTGGGAGCGAGCGTAGGC
>JALLBE010002022.1:0-10031 GCA_036939795.1 Thalassiosira mediterranea | reverse complement strand
AGCGAAGCGCTCCGTTCTGGGTCTGGACGAAAAGTAGAAACTTTGAGGACCGCTATTGATTGCTCTCGTTGCTCGCAGATGCAACACAAAAAATGTAGATGAGATGACAACTTACACGTAGGGTAAGCTAAATAAATATCTTTCATATTATTTATAAAAAATATAAATATGTATATATTATTTATTTATTTATTTATTATTTGAATGATTCTTTTTAAAAAAGAATATTATTTTTACTTTTTAATACTACTATTGTTTGGGTTCTTTCGTTTTTTTTGGATCGTAGATTGTATCGTAAATTGTAATCATAGCGCCCATTCTCTTTGCAAAAAGTCCCAGAATCCTTTTTACTTTTATTTCCATATGGAGGAATTGTCCATCAAAGTCCCAATTGGGACCACTGAAGTTGAACCTGTGCGTGTTGCTTGGACCTAAAACAAGGTTTGACCACGGTTTGACCATCGCAAAAAAATAAAAAAACAAAAATGAGAGAACTAAAACCGTGAAGTGTGTACAATACATTCACATAGAAGGAGCGATGGCCAGACTGGATTGGCAAATATTTTTTGGGGTACTGTATGTTCCGTTTTAGGGGGCCCCTTATCACTCGTCATGATATGATTTATTGCAGATCCGAACGGGGCCCCGGTGGTTATTTGTGGGCCACAACCGGGATCGAATAGAAGTGGCGCCAGCGCCAGGCAGCATGCACGCCGAATGCCGCCACCATTCACCACCAGCGGCCGTCGGCCGTCGGCCCGCCGATACAATCGACCAACCTGGATATTGCGGCTGCAGCAGCTCCTGCCACAGAGAAACGAACGGCACTCTCGTTGATCGGAGAGGTGAATGTGCGCTTCTGATGGCCGAATCGTACAACGGAGGATACGAAGAGCGAGAGCAGAAGGAAAACGCCATGTTAGCAAACCGAGGATGCTGAACGGCATGTCAAACCAAGCGTAGACTGACTGAAGTGTCGTGGTATCATTGGACCGGTCTGAAGGAGGACCCAAGGCTCTGCCTGCCGACAACCGCAGATCACGCTGCGTCAACTAACGTCATTGGATTGTTCCCAGAGGGGTGTAACGTCTCGTGGTCTCGTTTCATGCTGCAGACCGGTGTATCTGTGGGCATCGGAGCCCGATTTCAATGACCTGAGCACAAGATAAGGCATCCATTCTCTCAGAATGCATGGTCTGTGATCTTGGCTGGCGGAAAGTACTCACCTGCTTGCAGTGATTTTGGTGCTGCGTCTGATGCGAAGCCAAAGCTTTGCCCTCGTCGGCTACAGCTGTGCATTTGGCAACATCGCCCTATTTTGGGCTCATCTCGTGAATCATGGTTCAATCCTTCCAAAGCCCAAGCCCAACTGACCACCGGCATCGCCACGGTGAAATTCACCATGACGACGATTGCTGCTCGACTGATGGCAACACGGCTGACCACAAACAAGAAGCTTTTTTTCTGGACAATATCATTGTAGGATATGCCTTTGGACCCAAAAAGATGGAAACAATGGGCCTCATCATGGCTGAAGCGTCGAAGGCGCTGTCCACGTTCGAATGTGAGGGGAATTTGTCATCGATGATCAACAGGAGGAGAAGACCGCGGAAAAACAACTGCGCCATGGAATCCTTTGACGAATCATCCGTTGCAACAGTGACAACTGGCGCTGCGTCAATGTTCACAAATCATGGCCACTCAGAATCCAACAAAGACGTAGAAAGGCAATCCCCATCTCAGACTCACTATTTTTCGGACAATGATGAGGATGCAAGAAGTTTCAGCAGTACACACACTCGGGCGTCTTTCATTTCCCAGCGGAGCCAGCATCGAGGACTCCAATGTGTGAAAGGAATACAACTCACATTCGTGCACGATTCCAGTGGATCCATTCATTTGGTGAGGTCGGGATCGTCTGGAGGGGGCGCATGCGAGGGAGAGTCAATGGCCGAGTCCTCAGTCACTACATCTGGAACAAACCCTTTGTCAGTTAGGAAACATTGGGCGTCATCTGCATCATGTTCGTCCATGCCCCTCTCTTTATCTTCTGCGTTCAGCAAAGATATGAGCGAGTCTCCACAGGCCGGGATGCACACTAAGGGGATGAGAAAAGGCTGCCAGAACTCGTCTCGTCTCCACAACAACGGCGGTGTTGGTTCCAACAGCAGTCTCCAACGCCATCCCATACGCGTATCATTTGTACCGATAGATTTGGACATGCCACTGGAAGAACAACACGGAGGGAGATTTGATGTCATACTACATAAAATGACAGAAGACATCTTGTGCATGTCAAAGGTGCTCCGTTCTAGAGGGCTAAACGGGGGCAACCTGAAAATGCGGGGAGACGGAATGCCTTTCGAGGAGACTAGGATGACACCATCCGATTCATCCATGTTTGACCACCCTCTGGATGATATGGATCTCTTCAATGCGACACCCTGCATGACACGTCACCAAGTGCGCGCTTCGAGACGGATTGAACGCCTTCGGGAGTACAAACAAACTGTCCATCCCTCATGTGTTCTCGTGGACTCTCCCAGAAACATTTTAGCAGTGATGTCTCGTGCAGACATGGCCGAGGTCTTGTCGCACTGTTTGGCCGGTGTGACAACCAAGGGTGGCATTCCTGTGCGAACACCTCGATTTCGCGTGGTGGAGGATAACACTAATTTGGAGGCGGAGAATGCGAGTTCGTTGGTGCCTTCTTCGCATCAGTTTAGTCTGGCAGATGAGATTGAAAGCTCGGGTTTCGAATACCCACTAATTGCCAAACCGCTGACGGCAGCAGGGACAAAGTCCTCACATCACATGGGCATTGTTCTAGCGCGAGATGGACTGCAGCAGCTCAAGACTCCTTGCCTCTTGCAAGAATATGCCAACCATGGAGAAAAGTTGTTCAAAGTTTATGTACTTGGTGATTCAGTGTGGGTATTTTCAAGAGAAAGCTTGCCAAATCTACCCATGGGGGAGAAACATATGCATGATGTGAAACTGGATATTCCCTCTAATGAAGATGGTCCTCCGTCGTCTTCACAGAAACGACCGCGGACAGAAAGTTATGTTGAGTTTGAACGCCCTGCAGGCAGCCGATACTATGTCGAGTTCAACTCGCAACGTCCATACCCAAAGCTGTCAGATTTTGGCATCATTTCTGAAGTAGACAGCGAGGCATCATGTAATGGTACACGGAAGAAGCTTGAAACAATATTTCAGCCAAGCAAGAAGCAGCGGTTAGATGAGGACATATCTGCCAGAATATGCCCAAAGCTGTCAAAGTCACAACATGATGTTAAAGACAGAGACAGAGAGGAGAATCTGGCCAGATTGGTCACAAAGGAAGAAATAGGACCAGTGACTTCTGCGTTGCGAGAAGCCTTTGGTTTGGAGCTGTTTGGGTTTGATGTCTTGGTGAAATATGATCACCAAAGTCTGAGTGAGGGTGGAGGAGAAAAAGAAATCCTTGTTGTCGATGTGAATTATTTTCCTGGATACAAGGAGGTCCCGAATTTCCCGTCTTTGTTGGCTCAATACCTGACGCAAAAGGCTGTGGAAAGCCGCTTGAGGAACTTCGACGGCTCATGGCATCATAAGCGATTGTCATGACATGAACAAAAAATGAAAGTAGACCTAGTAGAAAATTCAATTAGAGCAGGAAAATACTGGCACACATGGAGACATCTTCACTCCTCTTCCTGTGTGAATACACCGTACAGGCGTGCTGGCGGAAAGAATCACTAGTTGGTGGGGTCTATCTATGCACACGAAGAATTTCAATGCCCAAGATGAGAAGTTTAGGTTCGAATCGTTCCATCAAGATCATGATTGCTTCCTTCCTACCCTCGTACTCAACTTGACGCATCACAGGGAATAGGAATGGCATGACTTAGTGAGGTATCGCCGATCTTCACAAGTTTACGCTGCTCCTGCACTCTCAGGATGCAATGTGGATAGACTGTAGAAATTGTAGCATGAAATATGCAGCTCATGAGGGGTTCTTTCACAATCACCATTGTCTGTACTAGCCCGGGCCATGACCAAGCTTGCTGCATTGAAGATTCTCTAGGCGATCGACTCGCTTAATATTTACAAGTTTACGCTGCTCCTGCACTCTCAGGATGCAATATGGATAGACTGTAGAAATTGTAGCCTGAAATATGCAGCTCTTCAGGTGCTTCAGGGGTTCCTTCACAATCACCATTCTCTGTACTAGCCCGGGCCATGACCAAGCTTGCTGCATTGAAGATTCTCTTCGCCTCGACAAAACATTTCATCATATTTGACACATCTGCGATTGAGAGGTACACGTTCCCCATTGTATTGAGCAACCGTGCCAATACAACACAATTGCTACCTCGATGCAAACGTTCAATACGGAGCACTTCGCGATAATATTCTAGAGCCACATTGAACTCTCCTCGTTGTCGGAAAACTTGTGCAATATGTGACAGTGTCACTATCAAGTCATGATGATCTGTTGGCAGTGAAGATCGTTCCACCTCAAGCGTTAGAGCGTACCACTCCATTGCAGCTTTAACATCGCCTGTTTCAAGAAAGGTCGTGGCGATATTGAACATGACCACTGCCACATCCCGATGCTGACTGCCAAGGAACCGCAAACGGACGGTGAGACTTTCTGCAAATGATTCAACTGCCAGCTTATGATAACCTTGACGAAAAAGGACGAGCCCAATGGAGTTCAACGTGGCTGCCACGTCTGGGTGCTGATCACCAAGAGCATCGCGTCGTAGTCGTAAGACTTCCTGGTAGGTTTCAAGAGCTTCTGCGAGTCTCCCGAGCCTGCGATTCATTTGGGCTACATTGCTAAGCGCTGATGCCACCTTTGGATGGCTAGATCCAAGAGTCTTCCTCTGCAAAATGTAAGCCTCTGTATACCATGCAAGTGCGACAGCATGATTTCCTTTGTGTTTATGACTTTGTGCCAAATTCGTCAAAGTCACAGGAATATTCGGGTGATTACTGGGCAGCACGGCCCGCTCCACAGTCAGGCCTTCCTCATAGACGCGAATTGCCTCGTCAAAATCAGTTTTCTCATAGTACATGTTACCGATCTTGTTCAAAATTGATGCTGCCTCAGAATGGAGTTCCCCGAGCGCTGATTTGGTTGCTTTGAGGCTCTCATAGTAAAGTTTTGCAGCCTCTTTGTATTGGGATTCGTCGTGGTGAACCTGTGCCATACATTTCAGGATGACCGCTACGTCTTTGTGGTTTGGCCCAAATTTTTCTGATACGATGCGGTGGAATATTTTGTAAAGTTCCATAGCTGGAATCAGGGATCATGCAGAGAGTAGGACGGCATTAGACAAACTTCATGATAGGAGAGGAAGGAAGTACCACAAGTACCTGCTCCACCGACTTACCCTGATCTGAGTTTCCTAATTGGTGATGAGTTTGCCCCAAATTGTACGCACATGCTGCCAAATCCAGATCATCTGATGGCAAGATTTTCTTCCGCAAAGTGTAAGCTTCGGTGTAGACAGCTAGCGCTGCCCGATGCTTGCCGAGCATGTAATGGACTCGGCCAATATTGTTGATGATCGTTGCCATCACCTTTTCAGGCTCGCTGGTACCACATTGATCTTCTGCAGAGAGAATCTTGCACATGTTGAGGCTCTTGGTGAGCATATCCAGCGATTTGTGCGCGTAATTATTGGAGTTGTTGGACATGTGGAAGTAGAGCACGCCAAGACAATTGAGTGAGCTGGACGTTGCGGATAGGCTGCTATCGGACGACTGAGCAATGCCAAGGGCCATGGAATACATGCTTTCGGCGAGCTCGTAGTTCTGGGAGCGGTAGTGTATGTGTCCCAAATTATGCAAGATGGGGATGAGATTCATCTGCAACTCTTCTGGTAAATTCTTATCTGCGTTCTGGCTCTGAGTGACGATATCGAGTGCCTGCGTGAAGTAGTCAGCCGCCATGGCATCATCTCCCTGCTTGACGTGCAGCTGACCCATGTTGAATAACAAGACATGAGCTATTCTTTTATGGTCCCACTGAGAGTGCCCTTGCACAAAGCTCAACTCCATGCGCAGCAGACGATTGAACGAGTTCATGCCTTCGTCATATTCTGTATTCGGCGTGTCTTCTTGCTCAGGGGCTGGGATAAGGGCGATATCTTCGTTGGCCGCAGAGATGTTGGATTGCGCGGACTCGACTTGGCTGTCTGATGACGTGACAGTATCGGCATCGATGGTAACCTGACGAGTTACTTTTTCGCACAGACTTGATAGCTGCTTCATGGGGGACTGTCTGTGCAAGCTCGGGTACCTCGGAGAAAAAAGCGACATGGCGTTTTGAAAGTATTCGGAAGCATCGGGAATCGCTCCGTTTTCGAAACGATCCACTCCAATATTGTTGAGAACAACCACGTCTGTGGAGGCGTCCACATCGGTGTGTGGAGTCTCGTCGCAGCGCTTGCGACGCTTGTGCGAGATCTGCTCGTTGTCATGTTCATCGAGTTGGCGAACGTTCATGATTGATTCCTTTTGAGGTTGGTACGTTAGGTTTGCTCTCGAACGAGTGTGAAGATTTATGGAGGTTGAAAGCTGCGCCAGTATCGTGGGTATCGTACTGCCTGCCTCGATGCTTCAGTTTATGAACACGTGACAATGGTGTACAAAATAGCTCCGCTTTGGTTGATTGAGCTCGGTGAGCGTGAAGCCTACCTCTCCTCTCTCTTGCCCTCGCTCTCCAACCCTCTCCATTATTTTGCTATCATCCGAAATCCCCATCTGTACTCCAACTAACTGTATGGTACCATACCACCTCCGTGCCTACCGAACCAATCCCATTTTTCGGAGCAATCGGCTCTGTCCCATGTCGATGTCCGATCATCGATCATCTTCGTTCATTCCCGTCTTCATTCCATCCGTCCATCCCGCGCGGCCGGCGGCCGGACGGTCATATCGTGTGTATGGTACCATACCATACATACCATACATATTATGTGGCGTGTATGTACCTAGGTACCTACATGCGTTGGTTGAAACTAACTAAATTCGATCAGCCCGCACGTGTGTCTCTAAAGGACGACATCCATACATACAATGATATGTCCAAATCTGAACGATCTCTAGCGGTACATACGGTATGCAAAAATTATATCATGGACGATATCAATATGCACGCACGGATGCACGATACCTCTCTTGGGATAGCATCTCGACAGAGGGATAGACATCGTCATTCTGTATCTTGTGGATATCTCTCTGCCTGGAATCGCCCGTTTCTGTTTGCTCTCCCAAAAGATTCTCGTCATTCCGTCCTCGCTACATACGGGCGGGCCACTCGCTCATATTTTTGGCCTCTTTTTGGTATTGGTCATTGTCTCAATAGAATATCTGATACGACACTTCAATGAAAATTCGATAACATGATTGGTTAAGTAAGGATTCTCCGAGATACATAACACACCTCAATATATTGAAGAGGGAAATCAATGATACATGGGAACTTTTACAAAAGTACGGACTGTGTTACAGCAGGTGAGATGATGTGGATTGTACCTAAGATCACGCACGTTATGCATCTCTACCTATGTATGGTACGCAGTCCTGATTTATTCCTGATATTGAGTGTTCTCACAGTCACAAGGACAATGATATGACCAAAGTGGGTGTATGTTATCAGTGATATGTTATGAGACCATAGTGGGCTGGGTGGGTACCTTACATACAGCTTACTACGTCACAGAAAATCGGAGTCGCCATCGAATTCCTACGCCGGTTTTATATTTGAAACCTCTTTCTCGCGTCAACCTCAATTTAGATCGAAACCAATCTAAAAATACTCGCATTTTGAATAGTTTAGTTTGAATTTCAGCAAGCATTAGTTGAACTTCACACCGACGCCATCGCCGGCATCAAGTTCGATTGGAATTTAAACTAATTTAGTCAATAATGAAGATTCCCAATCGATTTCAAATTGAAATCGGCTCGGCACGCGTGGATATGTAAGAGAGAGGTCCGAATACAAAATCCACGTAGGAATTCGATCACGACTCTGATTACTGGATACGTACTAAGCTGTAGTTCAACGACAATGTCCTGTGCATTGATAATTAATTAGCCTTTCCTAATGCTGGGCCCACAAGAAGAAATCATGTCACCCGTCACCAGCAAAACTTCATTCGTGGATTCTCTACATAGGTCATTGACACCTATCCTATGCTGTGTTAATTAGCCTTTCCGTCCCCGTCTCGCTCGGGCCCGCCCGCCCAGCCACGCACAACAAGAAAGCATGTGTGTATGACACATAACGTACAGGGTTAATACAAATATTAACCCCTCCCTAGAGATAGAGGGAATTTCTACTCGGGCCCGAGGACGATTGACACGGACAATTCAGACACCGCGAAGCGACTGTTATTGTTTTTACAGGATCTCTTATTGCCTCACTTTTTGAGAGTCAATCCAACATGAACATCCAGCCAAGCAAGATCCAAGTCCGTCTTGGTCCGTCCAAACATTTTGTGCCTGTGCTGCGCAGCGGCCACTCATTCAATCTGATTCAATAAGCCCATGCAGCCCCGGCCCCACCAGTCATCAGAAGTCGTACCATACAATACCTTTGTCACGAAATTGCACACACAGCGCTTGATTGACTGATATTAATAGAGGTAGTAAGTCGAATGTAGGTATGGTTGTACTTCATACATAACCAGTGACTCAACCTGACTCAACAAGTGAATGCACTTGCTCCAAAGGGGAGATTGACGTACAGTTTGACTCGGAGGGCTCTCGGAGGCTACAATTTCAACGAGCGCAAAGGAGGCCATAGGTAATCCTTATTCGTCGGTTGATCTCGCTCAGGCCCTACCCAACATAATGTCGACGATGTTATTGTCGATGGCAACGGATCCTACATTGGAGTGTCGAGATGGCCACGCCTGGACCCAGCAGGATAATCAGCACAAGATGAAGCGTCCACATTATCTCATGCCGCGGCCTCGGGCCAGGCCGAACGAAGATGCATCCAACAAGATCATGGACTCGATGGATCGCCACGATTTGCCCGCGCTTGTCCTGTTCGATGAAGTCGTTGGTCAAACGACTGGACGAGAAATCGTGAAGTACGAGGCCCGCCACCTCTCGAGACCGGATCCGCCCGCGAATGAAGATGCGATCCAGCCTCGATCGAGACGCACCAGGGGCAGTCGCCACTCTCATCGGGCTTCAGCCGAGTCAGCAAGTCCTCTGAGGAAGGCCTCGCACCAGAAGAGCCACAGACGTCGTCGTGACAGATCCAGTAGAGCAGACTCTCTAGAAAATGGTGAGAGGCGCCTCATAAAACTGCCACCGCCGAAGTCCAAAGCATCGCCCTCCAAGCCCAAGCCAGCCGAGTTCGACGTCCAACTTCGTGGTCAGCAGCATAGCACACGAACAATCAGTCCTCCCCGTTCCCGCCGGCGTCCTCGCCCTCGCCTGGTCAAGTCCAGTTCGTTCCAATCTCGTCCCGAGCAGTTGCTACAGGTGTACCAAGACCTTGCTCGCAAGGAGCTAATCAGTGATCTCCAACACTTGGAAGAAACCCAAGTCAATATTGACTCGGATGGAACTAGCACGAATGATGACGACTACCAGCTTCACAGCGATAGCATGGCAGTCCTCAGTGACACCGAGGATTCCAGCTTCTGTCGAGACGATAGCAACACGGATGCCACTCCGGTCATGAAAAATCTCGAGCCCGAAGCCCGCAAGGTGGGCACCTACGACACCGCAATCGTCAAGTTCCAACACTCCGGGGACTGCCGGGACCATCATCATCCCTTCCTCTCTCCCTGCGCGCGCAAGCTTGGAACGGGGTCCAATCGGGCGAGGACGGATTCCATCGAGGACGGACAGCACACTCTCGCCACGGTGGCCAGCACTGCCTCCGCTTCCACCGACATCGACAGGCTCTCTTTTCTCTTGAACAGCGATACCGAGACCCCCTCCCCGGTCAAATCTCTTCAGAGCCACGTGTCGTCCACCGATAACTCGGACCTGGTCGATGCCTGCTTCGA
>JALLBE010002019.1:0-16629 GCA_036939795.1 Thalassiosira mediterranea | reverse complement strand
CGCTGGCCCTGCAGTTGCAGACCATCGCAGTTGCAGATCACCAGATTGCACTGGAGCAGGCCGAAAGCAGACGGTTGGCGCAGCTGCCACTTCATGGCCGCCATTCATCTATCTCGGCTTGGTGCATCATTGCATAGCTTGCGTGGTGGGTGTTGCTGACGGATGCTTCGAGTTGCGTGGGGACAGTGTTCCTCGCTCAGCATCCGTTCCTTTGTGCGATGTTTCACTCCGCGCGGGGTTTCGATGTTCAAACTTGGCATGGCATTGCTGGTCGGTCGAGAGCGGCAGGCGGCAGGCAGGCTCTGCGCTGCTGGCTTGCATGAACGGCTGCTTTGCCACCAATATATGTAACTGCGCAGCTGATGGCCGCGGCGGGTCGTTTGTATCGTAACGTGCTCTATTCGTAAAAAACTTTCCCTCGTGGAGGCAGCCAACACATCATCCCATCTGCGCATCTGTGGTCGATCTTGCTTCCTCCATCTCCGTCCACAAGAACACATCGCCTCGATCGTCGGGGTCTATCTCGAGGCGGCGCGCGTGGAAATAACAGCGCCGTGCGTGCATTTCGGTCGATGGAGGAGAGCTCCAACTCATCGGAGCACGTCGGAGAGTGTTCTCAATGCGGGCGCGAAGGTGCATTTCACAACTCACAAGTGAATAATCATTGTGGCGTTGCTGCTCCTGCCTGGACGGAGCGCTTATCTAGTTCAGATAGAGGCGGCCGCAGTGTAGTGCTTGCCATTGCATTGTCACCTGACCTCTTTGCGGACAGAGCTCTCTGGTAGAGAGCTACAATAGCTGGGATCGCCGCTGCATGCGAGCCGTCGGAAGAAAGAATTAGAGGCGAAAAGTACAGGGCGGGGGATGCCCATCATCAGAGGAATCACAAGATGAACCAGAACCCGAACGTCGATGCGATGAACCGGCCGTCGTCGGCCGGCCTCATGGGCGCCTCGCCGCCCGAGAGGTTGGTGGCGGAGATGCCCGCCCCAATAGTAGCCGCAACAATGCACGATGATCCCAAGTATGATCCTAAGTCGTCGTCACCTTCCTTGGCCCTCAACGGATCCGCCGTCGGAAGCAGCGACCTCAGGTCTCGAATGGCCGCTATGTCCGCCCAGAAGCAGCAGCAGCTGGCGGCCGCCATGGGACAACAACTTCTGGGGCAGCCGTCTTCTTCTTCTTCTTCCCGTCCAGCATTTGATCCGTCCATCCTTTCTCGGATGGTCACGGTCGCCGCTGCGCCGCCAGGACCGGCGACCGCCGCGGCGGGCGTCATGCCCATCCGAGTGGCGTCAATGCAAGACTTCCGTCGCTCCATGAACTCGCTGAGCGCAGTCCCGGAAGCGGCGCAGAGGAGCGGCGGAGGCAGGACGGCGGGGCTCAACCAGGCCTTCGCCCTGGGCCAGCAGCGACGCTCGACGTTGGCGGCGGCAGGTGCGGGCGGCGGCCGGCCCATGAGCTCGGAGAACCCGCTGCTGAAGATGATGGAACAAAGGATGGCGGCCGCCGCCGACGCTCGACAGCAGCAGCAACAACAACAACAGCAACAACCTCAGCCACAACATCAGGCTCCGACATCGTCGGCGGCGAAGTCTCCGTCGCCTCAGCTCAAGGCGGGAGCACTCCAAGCCTCCATCAACAAATGGGCAAGCATCGACACCTCGGTTTCGGCCGAGGAACAACGGGCCAAGTCCCCAGCTTGTGCACCTACTTCGGCATGCCCAACTTCTTCCGATTCGCCCTCGCATACCCTATCGGGCAAGGTCTCGCCTTCCGGGAGGGTGCCCCTGAGTCCATCGCAGATTCGCTTGATGAAGGAGCTGACCGCCTCTCAGCAGAACGCACAACTGGCTCCAGGCTCGAATCATGAGAACGTGATGTCCAATCTCCTGACCCAGAACCCAGCAATCAACAGCTCGATAGTGCCCCCTACGATCCAGAACGAGGCGCAGAACGTGGCGCAGAACGTGCTCCTCTTGCAGCAGCTGGCGGCCCTGGAACAGGAGCAGCAACGACTGGGGGCAGTCGGTCAGGTACCGTTGCCGGCGGCGGCGCAAGGAAGCGCCGTGCGACCGCCGGGCCTCACCAGGTCCGCCGTGTCCCTCGCCGAGATAGACAGGCTGCGACGGGAGAACAAGTCCGTGCAGGTCCTGCAGCGGCTGGCGCTCCAGGAGCGAGCCCTGCAGCAGCAGCAACAACAACAACAGCAGCAGCAGCAGCAACTGGCGCAGGGTCACGCCTTGCAGATGAACGCGGCGGCAACGGCCCTGGCCCAACATCAGCTGAATCAACTCCAGGCCGCGAACATCAGGAGACTCTCCTCCAGCGAGAACATCACAGTGGGCGGCATGAAGCCGTCGACATCCTCACGCACACTACGGAAGCGCAGATCCAACGCGGGACTGGAACAGTACGCCGTAGGCGAGGACGAGACGAGCTGCTCCAGCACCCAGTCCATGACGAGCTCGTCCATCGCCTCGTCCAAGATCCACCGCTCGCTGAGCCACTGCAGCGCCAGGGCCGCGCTCACGGGGAGCATGGAGAACCTGCACATCATGTCGCGTCCGTCCTTCACGGCGGGCGCCGGCGGCCGGGGAAGCTTCTCATCGGGCCTGAACATGAAGAATCAGAGCTTCTCGTCCGGGTCCAACTCCAACGTCACGTCCAACTCCAACGTCTCCAGGCGAGGTTCCGCATCCAAGGCCACGCTGAGGAGGAACCACTCGAGCAACGGCTGGATCAAATCGCTCATCTCCGAACAGAGCACAGCGGGCGGGGCGGCGACGGCGTTCGAGCAATCCTTGCAAACTTGCGCTTCGATGTACAACCCCGTGGCCAAGAAGGCGACGTCGCCGGTGTACGAGGAGGCCGAGGCTCCGACGAAGACCCCGTCTCCCCCTTCGGCCCCAACCCCGGCCCCCGCCGCCGCCCGGCCGATCAAGGTCGAGGCGGAGGAGTACGGCGCGCCCCCGCTGAGGAGGGCCTCCTCCAATGCCGCCGAGACGGTGATCATCTCCGCGGTGCCGGACAGCATCAAGTACCACGACGCGCCTCCCCCCGACGCGCGGCCGCTGGACGTCGTGAGGGAGGCCCTGTCCTCTCGGGGCGAACGTTGCGACACGAGGCCGACGATGGACGTCGAGGACTGTTTTTTTACCGACGTGACGAACATGTACGACCAGGAGACGGTGATGGCCGTGCGTACCAACGACGTCGAGACGCTGAGGAGGCTGCACTCGGAGGGGACGACGCTGCGGTGCGGCAACCGCTTCGGCGAGACGTTGATACACTTGGCATGCCGACGGAGCTCGCGCGACCTGGTGAGGTTCCTCCTCGACGAGGCGGGGGTCGAATTGCGCGTGCGGGACGATTACGGTCGTACGCCCATGCACGACGCGTGCTGGCGTACCAAGCCGGATTTGGAATTGCTCGACGTCCTCCTCGACAGGGCGCCGGAGCTTTTGATGCTGAGCGACAAGCGGGGACACACCCCTTTGGATTACAGCAGGAGGGAGCACTGGGCGGTGTTGATACCCTTCCTGCGGGAGAGGACCGCCAAGTTCCGGTCCATTTGAGATATGTATTGTCGAGCTCATATTATAGAGAACCACTGAGCTCGGCTTCTTTTCCCCTTGAACATATATCTTCCTTTCATCCCTTCTCCGTCACGGTAGGGTGACGTCGCCCGAGGCAGAACGTACGAACATGTACAGATCAACACGATAATATAATGACTTTATTACAACAGCACACGCGTACCCAATATTCATATGAACACCATAACTCCATAATAACCACATTCATCCAGGAGAGTGACATCTCTTCATCAGCAGTACCTCATCACTGCCGAACATCATCGATGCAGTCATCGTTGTGGAAGGTGGAAGGGCTTCGGTGATAATGAACATGTGTACCAGTCATAAACCACTTCTTAGGCATGTTAGAACATGTATCCAGACAGAGTATTGCACCTTTGCACAGAAACCAAACTGTGAGGTAGGATTGGGTAGGATGTAAATGAATTCGACTGAACTCATTCTATACAGGTAGATAACTCTACGAAACTAACAATAGCCATGGCAAAATACAGACCATGTCACAGCCTCAGAGTGGCTTCACTGTGAGCCTATATCGGTACTTCATTGCACCAATATCTCCTTCATCGTTTTTCTGGACAAACTCTTCTCGAAATATCACCACATTACTTCGAGTTGAGGCGCACATCCTCTAACTGGCGGCGCAACTTTTCGTTCTCTTCTTGCAGTGTATTCATCTCTAACTGCTTGGCTTCAATCTCTGAGGACAGTGCAACGCGCAACTTTTCGTTCTCTTCTTGCAGTGTATTCAGCTCTAACTGCTTGGCTTCAATCTCTGAGGACAGTGCAACGTTCTCCTCTCTTAGATCATTTTCAGCTGCCACCAACAAGGGAACACCTCGTCTATGGTAGCAATCGTCATAATCACACACCTGCTCTGGATTATTGCGCACTCGTTGCACCGTGCATTTGACGCATACATTACTTCTGTCATCACAGGGGCAACAAATTATGCAATAAATGCAACAAAGGACACGACAATCGTCACATGAATATAGGACCGCCTTGCATAGACACTCCATACAATTGCAAATTGTGCAAGCAATGAATCGCACCCCTTTGCAATCATGACAGCAGTCTTCATTTCCAATGTTGACAACAGGATCCAGGCCATAGTGAATCCCAAAATGGCAGAAATTTGTATTGCGATGCAGCGCTGCAGTGTTTCCATTGCTTTTCAGAAACTGTGCAAGTTGTACCGATATCTCTTCCGTGGGCATCCTCATGCGTTTCAGCGAGTTCCCATCAACATCGAGAATACGTTTCATTATAGGGAGTACCACTTCGTCAGACAATTCTACAGAGGCACTCAAATCCATAGATATGCTCAAATCAACCATTTCCAGTTCCTCGGAGGATTGCAGCGGAGCCAATCCATGACCAACTACACTCACACAGTTGGTCAGTGTTATCCTTTGTAGGCGAGATTTTGCATTGATGCAAACCAGAACTGCTCCTAAGTCATCATCAGTCAACTTCTTGGCTAATTGTTTCTCAAGATCCACGAAATCGAGTTCTTCCCATTGCGCACCATAATACCGACCCAGTTGTTCCTCCACATCTGACTCGACAAGTTGTGAGTCGTCGATGTCATCGCTGTCGCTACAATACTCAGTGGAACGCTGGGCCCAATGAAGTGTGCCCTCAACCAAGCTCGAAGAAGGAGATGAGGATTTCACGGACGAGATTATTGCCTTGCTAGCGTCGCTTGGTTTGCACTGATCCCATCCGCGCTCCCTCCACGAGGACGGCGGAGCCGTCAGTGCCACCGCCAGCAATGCCCTTGACGTCTTGGGCAGAAAGTTGGCGATGGCACACAGGTTGTCGTTGGTGAGGTCGGTTATGCTCATACCATTGGAGGATTCATGGGCCGTGGCGCGGTCGTTGTTGTCGTTGATGGCGTCCATGATGCTACTTCTTTATTTCGAGACCTGCCAATCGCTTGTGCCTAGAGGTACGATCTGGTATGATTGAAGTTTGCGAAGAGAGCCTGCTTTTGTCATGGACGATGACGTTCCATTGTATGTGCAGCATGCGGCTTGCAACTCCTCACACCCCCCTACTATATCCACCAGGCTTGCACTAGCTCAGACTACGTAGCTTGGACCAATCTAGCAGGCTTGATCCAACTCGCACTCCTCCTAGCATTTCTCTTGAAGAGCTCTACCCGCCCAGATGTACACCTTGTAGCAAGGGAGTCTTGCATGAATAAATTGTGAACAGATTCAGTTAAGTATGCCCTTTGGCGGCCCTCGGCATATCGCGGAAGCAATACCATCAGAAACTGTTGAGTCATTGTTCGTTTTTCATTGGATACTTGGAATACAGCTCAGTTCAAGCTTTATCTCAAAAGAGAGTGGAATGAGAAACCGTTGAGTTATTGTAGCATGGGATAGGTGGAATACAGCTCAGTTCAAGCGATATCTCAAAAAAGAGTGATCTTGCATGAATGGATTTGTATTAACGTGGCATGCGAGAAATATGTATCCAGGCGGAACATTAATGAATAAACAGACTGAGAACCCATTCCATATTGCTCTCTAAAACCAACAATAACAATGTCCAAACACAGACCATGTCACAGCATCAGAGTGGCTTTGGTCCAAGTCTCCAGAAGCATACCAGTATCATTGCAGTAGTTCATGATAAATATTATCACTATTTACTTCCAAGGGCAAATGACATGCAACCTCCGCCTCTTTAGAGCCCGACCTTCTTCAAAATATCACACAAACCCTTGCTCCTTTTCAGTTTATCGCAGTAGACATCCGCCGCCATCTGCTGAATGGCAATGCTGTAACTGGGATACCTAAATATGGCAATCAACTCTGGCACCAAGAACAAGCGAAAACACCTCTTGGAAGACATGAACATTGGTGCGGCAACAAAATACTGTGACAATTGTATCGTAATGGGGCGCGTCGTACGAAAATGGGATGCTCAATGAAACTGCGATGATCGCCTACTCATTGCGTGTGAATTGCATTGAACTTTTCGCAGGTACTTAGCATGATATTGATGCATTCGTTGCCCATTATAACGGGAGTCTGCACCCCATTCACATCAGCGACTTCTCAATGTCGTGATTTCGTTGGAGGAAATCCACGATGGCCGCCATGGCTTCCTCCTGACATTTTGCAATGGCAGGATCCGCACCATCTCCCCTTGATACCCAACCGTGCTTCATGCTGTGAAATTCCATCGATATCTCCCCCTCATCCACGTCCCAAGCCTCTGCCAACGACTTCACGTGATCGCCGCCGATCTTTACAGATCCCGGATCATTTCCAGCCGGCAAGAAGAACATTTGCCTTGCGCTTCTTCCCACACTCTTCACGAGATCGCTCTCGCTGCCACCACAGAATGACTCCACGTTGAACGAAGGATGGACGCCGACGCCACATTTTATCGGAAGACTCGAGAGCGTGAGCGATTTGGCCACGACCCATCCACCGAAGCAGAATCCGATGCAGGAAACTCCTATTCTTCCGTCGAACCCGCTCACATCTTCCGCCAGTTGGCTCTCTATCCATGGAAAAATGAGCTGTGTTAGATCTCTCTCGATAGTTTCTCGCCAATTGACGCGCTTGAGTCTGTAAACCATACCCGGAAGACTTAGGATGAGACCCAACCTTTCAGGAAGGGACAATATCGGTTGACCGATGGGATTTCCGCGGAAGAGATCGGGTACCAGCACAGATGTCGTTCCCACTCCGACCTCCTCTTCCCGACTGCCGTCGCCTCCGTCGCCATTTTTACCACCGATGTTGAGGCGTCTTGCGAGCACATCCGCGAACAGCTTGTGATTTCCGGCCTCGAGCCCGAACACGTCCGTAAATACCAGCACGATGCGTTTCAGATCGGGAGAGGATAGAGGAGCGCCCGTGACGTAACATGGCATGCCGGGCGACGGGGAGGTCGATGGCATTGGCGAGGAGGTGCCATTGTTACCTCCCCCCTTGCTGTGCAACGGCGACGATGCTGGAATGTGCTCGATCTTGCCGCTTGCGGTGATCGCACCGAGGAAGGAGCCGGGAGTGGCGCCGACGACGCCGTCGACCGCAGGCGTTGATACGCCTGGGGCACCCACCGATCCAGATGGGCAGCACGCGGACATGGATAGAGGCTCTTCTATCTTAGCGGCGGGCATGCCATGGGCCGGCTTCGATGTGGGCGCGGTGGAAAATGGTTGCGGCAGTACGCAAGACCAGAAGCATGAAAGAAGTAAGGTAATGGCCGTATCATTACAAATATCAAAAATACTTATCTTTTTTGATTATTTTAGTATGTAGTAAAAATAATTTTTATAGATCTACAAAGATACTCTCTTACATACTGCTAATTTTCATGACACCTCTTATGAAACCTGGTGAAACGTGGAACCCAAGCTCCATCCATCCCTTCTTGGATACCTTTATTCCGACAGGTCTCGGAATCGTGTGAGAGTGATGAGTCACGTGTGTCATTGCACACAAAACCACAAACACAAAAATTTCGCTAAGTCTGAAATCGATTTTACTAGCGTAATTTGCCTAGTAAAAAGTCAGTGTAATCTATGTAACAAACTAGTAGGATCCTTGGTAGGGCGAATAATAGGCATCTAGTATTTATTTACTTGGCATGTATTTAGCGCTGCAGAAGTCCAGGAAAACTTACCTACAGACCAACAGCCTGGAAACCCGCATGAAACCGCAAATGTGCCTCCGCCCGCGTCACCGGCTCCAAAATCTGGGTAGATTTTGATCACAAAATCTGCCCAGCCCCGTGCTGCTCCCAATCGCAAGGGTCGACCTCGAAACCATCACAGCCCCCTGCCCCATCCCCCTGGCCACCAATCCGCTCAATACCGCGAGTACCAGGGCCCAAGAAGGGCTCCTCCCTCGCCAGCTCCAAAATCAGGCCATCTGGTGCAAAAAAATACTGTCGGGTCTTGGGTGGCTCCCCATCACGAGGGCCGGTCCCCAAACCGCCAAAGCCCACAGCACCACCCCCCTGGCCATCAATTCGCTCGATATCGCGATTGTGAGGGCCCAGGAAGGCCTCCCGCCTCGCCAGCTCCAAAATCAGGCCATCTGATTCACAAAAAAGTGTCCGGCCCTGGGCGGCTCCCCATCGCGAGGGCCGGTCCCCAAACCACTGCAGTCCCCCCTCGCCGGCTCCAAAATCAGGCCATCTGATTCAGAAAATTGTGTCCGGCCCTGGGCGGCTCCCCATCGCGAGGAATGGTCCCCAAACCACTGCAGTCCCCGTCCCCATCCCCGTGCCAATCAATCCGCTCGATCCCGCGAGTATCACTGCCCGAGAAGCTCCCTCCCCTCACCACCTGCCAATTCTAGGCATCTGCTGCAGATAAAGTTGGGGGGCCATGGACGGCTCCCCATCGCAAAGGGGCGGTCCGCTTGAAATTGCTCGCGGCGGTCACCCTCGTCAACCGTGTGAGCGTCTGCGGCCCGGCGTCGCGATGGCACGACCGTAGAAGCCTTGGCGCGATCCGTCGCGAAGGAGGCTCGACGACACGTCACCTCGCGCCCCGGTTGCGATGACGGGCAAATACGACTGCGACCACGATCGCCAGTGGCCTGATTTGAAGACACATCGAAGTTAACCGATTCGCGACGGCTCGGACGGTGTTATGGACGTGAGGGCCTTGCCCCCACAAATTCGCAGCAGCTGGCACAAGGAGGCCTGGAACTCGCGACGTGTGTCACTCGGTCGTTGAAGTTGAGGACGGATTCGACAGCGTTGCCGGCGGTGGGATCGCTAGCATCCGTGCGTCCGGGCCAGCCAACGAGGCCTATGAACGACCGGCGACGTCGCGTTGGGCAGACGGCGGCGGGGCAGCTGCCGTTTTGGACTACCGGGTTGGAGGGGGTGCTACTGGGCTAAAACTGCCGCGGTGTTTGTGTGCATGGCATGGTCCAATTTGCCATCGAGATTAGTTTGAAAGATAAATGAATAAATTTATTACACGTGGATGTGCATGTAGTTTTGCACGAGAGTTCTTGTTTTATTCTTGAGCGTTGAGGCAAACATTCTGGAGACGGTCGACCAACATTGCTTCCTGGTGGGCATCCCCCCCCTCTAGTTATTCTCATGATAAAAAATCTCATGGGCCAAAATTAACCTTCCGAGACGCAAGCAAGACTTCCTCACACATAATGAAGATCCATCGACCCACGTATTCCTCCGTATAATGGTAGGAGACCACAAAACCTTGTGTCTGAGGATCACCTTCCAAAATGCTTCCGAAGCCTAGAAATAGGGGGGTTATTGGAAGGGGAAATTCCCATAAAGGCATAAACCAACCCAACACACCAGATGTACTCATCATCACAAGGGCTTTCTACCGATACAGTACATTGTAAACAGCATGCAGGAGGAACGGATTTAGAACCATCACTGTGACCATGCTTTCACCTAGTAAAAGTCCGATTCTTGTGACTGACATCCTATTTAGTTTCATGGAAGCCAACTGAATTGAGAAATCAACTCACACACCAGATGTGCTTGTATTGGTGTGGACTTTCCATTGATAGGTGATAAATGTTGGAAAATGGCCAGCATGTGTGAGGTTAAATTTCAGACGCGAAAAGGCGTTGAAAGGTTACGGTGTGGGGTGGGGTTCCAGGTGGAACCCCCTCACGACCAACATATGCCTATTTCACCGGCAACATGAGGCAACGAGAGCCAACTTGAGGCATCAGGGACCAAGAGTGCTACCTACAGCATGCACTTTGCAACTCGGTTTGGCTTTGCATTACATTGGGGCTGATGTGGCATGGGAAATAGCGAGTAGAGCAAAAACACGGCAAATTGGACCCCCCAAAACGGTGGATTATGTTCATGTGTGCAAGGCGACCACTCCTAGCAAAAAGTAGGTGTCAATCTTCATTGCAAATGGCCATACCAGCTCCCAACTGTCCCCCAGAGATGCCTAAGGGTCACCAAAGGGCCTAGACCATTCCCCAAAATGCCAGAATATAACCCTTTCCCACCCAGCAACCGCAAAACTACCGCGGCTGTCTATATTTTCAAAAAGGGGCTATATTTTGTGCAATGCTCCCATCAAACCATGCAAATCTTTAGAATAGACACCATTGCAGGTGGCTACCGAATTTCAGCACCCAAAACGGTCAGGTTTTGGCTGAGTGGGGTCAAATGCGGTGGTGGAAAGGTGCAAAAAAGCACTGATTTAGACTAAATAAAAAGGTGCCCATGGGTATGTAAGGGTTAAAAAAGAAACTTCATGTATTTGCTCTTTGCGAACACGACAATACATGAATTTACCCGTAAAATGACAATTCGGGTATTTGTCAAATTCCACGAGGACGATACGCGTATTTTCCTATTTTCCGACGAAAGTACGCGTTTTGTCCCTACCCCTTGTGGGACAATATGAGAAAAAGGAAAATTCGTGTATCGGCCTAAGCAAATACATGTATTTGCGTAGCTAAAATTGCAGATACGTGAATTTGCGGCGCCGATACGCCAATACATGCATTTGCGTCATTGAACAATGACACCGATACATGTATTTGCTCGAAGATGCGCCGATACATGTATTGGCGTCGTAATGCACAAGCGCCGATGCAAATATTGGCAACGACTTGAGGGCCGATACATGTATCAGACCAAATTGCAGTGCAAATACGAGTATCGGCGCTCACATGCAAATGCCAATACGCGTATTGGCGGACGCTGATACCAGTATTGGCACAAAAATCACAGGCGCAAATGAGTCACCAAGTCACTGACAGGGAGGGGCGAGGGAGATTTGCGCCGCGCGTGGCCCACCACTTGACAGCTCGGACAGGCTCATCTGAAGAGAGAATAATTTGCGAATCGGCGCAGACGGTGATGCGCAAATTCATGAATTTTCCGATCGCTATCTAAATACCCATATTGGCATGCTAATACGGGTATTGGCCTACACAGAGGTAAGCAAATATGTGAATTTGGACAAAACGGAAAATACGCATATGTGGAGGAAAATTCATAAATTATCCTCGTTCCCGTATTTTCCCTGACAGTACCATCGGCGATCGACCCGTGCGGCCACATTTGCCTCAGGTATGCACTGGCCGCTTGTCGATGGATCATAATTTCAATGACCAGCTCAGTCCGACCCAATCCCCTGCCACCCCTCGTGCCCCTCTCCCGCCCACCCTGGCCCTGGCCCGCATTTAACTTCGAGTTCCCCAGTTCCCCAGTGGGCGAACACCAGGACTTTGCTGGCCTCTACTTCGAGAGCCCCCAGTTCTGGTGCTAGCCTAAGGTGTGGAGTGTGCTCAACCTCCGACCCATCCACCACCCATCCACCCATCAACCTACCATCAACGCCGTCCATCCACCGTGCGGTCCCACAGTCAGGTGCAGCAAAAGTTTTAGATCAACTTACCGCTGCGCGGGGAGACCATGACACCGACTGACTCCAACGAAGAACCGATCGCCCCTCGGCAGCCATCAACGAATTGACCAAGGTGTCCGCGGCGCCGCCACGTCCAGCTCATCCATAGATGGGGGCAACCAACCAGCGCCGCGGATGGTGTCAGCTGCACCCCCCGTCGACTCGCTGGGGCGACCTACTGGTGCAGCTGATACACGGCTGGCGAGCCTGCCCATCACCACACTGTGGCATGGCTCATCAGCCACACCTTGCTTTGGCGGCGTTTTTGCGGTAGATTTTTGCAGAAAGCAATCCTAAACATGCCCAGGAGGTCCCCGCCGGAGACAGCCCAAAACGGATGGGCGCAAGGGATCCGGCAGGGACACCTCATGTCCCACGCGCTTCTCGTGCACAGAAGTTTGCATTGGCCAGACCCTCACGCGCCGAAGGGAGGGTACGTCCAAACTCTTTGCGAGGAGGGCCTCTGCTCGGCAGCCTGGGGTAAACTGGGCTGGCACTCTGAGTGTGCCCGGCCCGGTGGATTTGACATCCCCCCCCCGCTTCATTTGCTTTCAGGGAAGTGGGAACTTTTTGAACAAGATTCGGATTGAATAATAAAAGTAGAAACAGTTCAGAATCGATCCCTCCAAAATGTGTATATTGTGTGGGACGTCGTTTGCTTTTTTTGGCCAGGGCTGAGAAGGTTGATGCGACGGTGGAGATCCTTGAGCTTTGGGCTGTGGGCTGGCAGAGGGAGAGATTGTGGTCATTGTCAAGCTCTGGGCTGGAGGAGGGATCGTAGGAAAAGTCCGACAGGGGGGCCTGGATTGTTGGACAAATGAGGAGCAGCCATGGTTGCTAGTTGCTTTTCATGCCCCAAAGGGATGTCGACTGTAATGGAATGCCGCAATTGATTCTTTTTTATACATTTTACAAATAAGAATCAATCGCAAATAGCACTTCAACTCCGAATAATTAGTCGTGTGCAAGAGCAGCCGATGCAACCACAGACCTCCGCTCCTGCCTCTATATCCTCCAATGGTGTGTCATGGAGATGTATCAGTAGAGAGTCTGTCCCCATATGCTCCCCCATTATTTGCCAGTTGCAACAAGCCATTCCAATGGATAATGTTGATTAAAGAGTAGTTGTTGTGAGTCTGATTCAATTCAGAACATTAGACTTTGACTTCCTTGCAGCAAAATATGACAAATGCACTTAAGATCCAGCTTTCATTCTTTCTTGAGTTTTTGGTTCACCCGACTACCTACAGACGGCTTCATGATATCAGAACCAGACGTACGTAGATTTCGCCATATGTTTTTGGACCGGTGTCCAAATGAAATCCGATGACGCGTCTGTGTTAATTTACCATGTGCTACGACCCACGACCCACACGAAGTTTTGAAAACATGTGCTTGGAACTAACTCCCAACGGAACTTCTCAATTCTACAAGAACATCTGGCCATCAACCGTTACTGGTCGTCTGGTGTAGTTTTTTCTTGTGGCTGGCGATCTCCACTTCAGACCTGTGCTTGTAAGCCTCGCTTCCCTATCACCACTCAATGTCCCCTTGGCATTCGCTGCGCGTTGCACGGAAATCCATCTGCCAAGTGTCTTCCCGCACGGTGTCTTGTATGCGCACGGGACTTTCCCGTCCCATTTCCAAGATGACTTCTGCTGTTCAGTCATGCTCTGCGTCTCTTGCTGGCGTTTCATTTCAATGAATTGCCCAAGGCAGATAAACATGTCATCCCAATCACTTTCTTGGCACTTGAACTTCAGTCCTGTGCTTTTAAGCCTCTCCTCCCTATCACGCCTCAATGTCCCATTGGCCTTCGCTCCGCGCTGGTTTTTTATCCACACGCCAAGTGCCTTCCCGCACGGTGTCTTGGATGACCTGGGGACTTTCCCATCCCATGTCCAAGATGACTTCTGCTGTTCAGTCATGCTCTGCGTCTCTTGCTGACGTTGCTTTTCAACGAATTGCTCAAGGCAGTCAAAGTTGTCATCCCAATCGCTTTCATTGCAGTAGGCGCCACCTTTTGCTCCCACGTAACTATGGTATGCTTTGACCGTCACTTGTTCGTGCGAAGATATGTGACGGTAGTCATCTCTTCTGGCACAGAAAGAGAGTATCTCTTCTGAGTATTTCTCAAAATGGAGCATCACAGAATGTGGAACACTGAGACACTCATGAACCAACTCGTCATGAAAAGGTTTTGAAGATTTTAGAAAATCCACAATGCCCTTCCAGGCAACGTGCCCACAATGCGCAACATTCAGTCCTGTTGCATCACGAGATCGAAAAGCGAACTTCTTAGCTTCAGTTGGAGAGGTCCGCTTGATGGTTTGCAATGAAGCACCTTGGAGTAGAGCGGCTGTCAAAGACTCAAGTATACATGCCTGGGCAAGATTTGTACAACCACACAACTTGAAGAATGAGCCCAGGCCAACAAACCGGAAGAATTCTCCTTCGAAACCTGTCCTTTGATTGTCACTGTTGCGATCATTCACAGACTGGGATATTGTCATTCCAACATAGACAAAGGACGCATAACTTTGGGTCCTATCTGGGTGATTAGCAAGCCAGGTCATAGCGAATCGCTTCAAAGCTTGCGATGATTCCTTGCTGGCGACAATCTTGTCCATCCATTCATGGGTATTGCGAAGACACACAATTCGGAGATATATTCCTCCAACTTCATCAGGATTTTGTTTTTTAGAAGCTTCTTCTTCTACGTCATCAAACTTGTGCCGAGGCGTAGTGTCAACTCGAAATCCTTCCTCGGTGATTAGGGCAATGAATGACCTGGGAAAGAATGTCAGCAGTGCTTGAATCGTAGGTAAAGCTAGAATGCATTGAAGACTGCAATATTCGAATGCACCCGAAAGGTGATCTGTTGAGACTTTGTCTAGTGACGATGAAATCATGTGAATTGTTGAGTCGGGGTATCCTTCAAACCACCGTGGACCGCCAAAGGTTTTCAGAACAGGTGGAACAGTGACAACTTTCTCCGTGGCGGTACTTGGCGTGCAGTTGATGTCCCGGGGGGCAAGAGGCAGCCGCTTTTTGGGCAAGACGGATGTCAGACAGACTGGGGGACAAGGCAGCTTCCGAGTTGGTGTCGAGTTTTCAGACTTGGTTTCCTGAATAAGCAGCTCCTGGCCAGAGAGAGGAGTATTGATGGTTTTGATTGTCTCTACCTCTACCTGAACAGGCGGATTCCTATGAGGTGGGGAATCATGATCTGGAGCTGTCTCCAGGACCTGGGGTTCGGTGGCGTCCTCCCTCTGCCCAAGCCCAGTCATAGCAATTGTTGTACCAATTGCAACCACTGGCACAACCAATGCCGATGGAAGCCTCCCACTACCAACACTTGCATGACCGACTGGATGTCCAGAAGTCAGCGGGAGGATTGCGAATACAAGCATGGCTATGAATGCAAGCATGTTGGAAACTTGGGACCTGGAGTTGTAGATGACAGGTTTTGGTGTAGAAGATGTTGATGCATCTTTTTTTGAATGAGATACAGTCAGATGGATACAACATGACCTTCTTGCTTCTTTCTTGCTGCTCGCGTTGTTGTACTGTTGACTCCCGGGGCATGCATACTTCCTCCGGACTGAGGAATCATACAAGTGTTGAGGCATGACTTCAACAGGGCACAGACGCCATGCTCTCGCCCTAGTGAAGAGCTGTGAGCTTGACTGGATACCTGCCCAAACCTTGGCGAGACGTTCGTCCACGTTCAAGACTGTAGTAAAGGCTTGAAAATCTGAAGAGTGCAGAGTCCGAGCCGCAGTCCGATGAAACCTATGAGCACGTTTCGATGCTCGGCAACAATGGGAAATCCCATGTTCCCGATGGGCACATTTCGATGCTGAGCAACAATCGGTGAAGGGGAGGGGGGGATAACCAAACTTGTGCCGAAATAGCTGGCCCAAAAAGCAGACAATTCCAATAGACAGCAGAGACATCCAGTAAAGAACCGTGACAACCTTCCAGACGCGTGGGCAAAGTCCAAAAAAATCAGTGGCGGAGCGCCATGTGGACTGAATACCGGCGTTATTGTTGTCAATATCGGTACTGACATGCCAGTTTAGGAGAGAGATACTGTTCGATATCTTCATTCTACGACGGTTCTCGTCTCGGACCGAAATGGGTCGAACATGAGCGCCGCTAGTAAGAACTTGCCACAGAGATCGACCAGGAGCGGTCAAAAGTATGTGAGAATATCGAAGCCAGAAATCCATATTGTAGAAGAGATGCTGCAACCAACCAATAGCAATCAAGATGAAATATATCGTGGTCAAAGGTAAGCAAACCGTCACCAATTCAGCAGTTGTCGCGTAGATCGTGAACAGAAAGGTAATCAGTTGCACCCAACCGGAAGTCTTGTACCGAGACTTAGGATGAGGAGAAGGCGGCAGGTTCTCCTCAGAGAAATCAGAGCCAACCAAAGGCTCCATGATGTTCAGCTTGAAATTCTGAGTAGACTAAAAATTAAAGAAGAAATTCCTTGAAAACAATATTCATATTGATAATGTTTCATTGGAGACTAACCTGATTGCTCTGATTGCTCGGATTGCTTGACGAGTGATCTCCAACCTGGATTGCTGACGAGCAATCTGATTCTGATCT
>JALLBE010001994.1:0-15576 GCA_036939795.1 Thalassiosira mediterranea | reverse complement strand
CGTAGTTAGGCCCATCTACGAAGCTTGTAGCCAGGATATCCGACTACTTCACTCCGTGAATGGACCGATCCACGGATGGCTGAAATCTCAGCCGTCAGCCTCGCGCACCTCAAAATTTCGACAAATTTGACGTACATAGGTAGGTAATAGTACCTAGTTATTTCTACTAGCTTCACCTTACGCATCTCCCGCCCTCCTTCTTGCTGCTCATTTCCCGAGGGCCACGCCACCTACACCATGCCCACCGCTGCTCCTGCGGCGGCGGCGTCTCCGCCTCGCCCTACACCGGCGCGGGACGCGATCCCTGCACGGAGCATCGTCCGTGTCGCCGCTGCGACCGACGGCGGCGACGACGTTCAATTGAATGACCCCGTCCTGCTGTTCGGGCGCGACTACGACGCAAACCGCGGCAATGTCATCTCCCTCTCGCCGTCCTCGCCCGGGCGCGACGATGGAGCGTCGTCGAAGCGCGCCGCCGAGCCTCGTGACGTACCAGCGGTTCTTCGATCTCCATCGGCGTCGTCTCCCCGTCGCAAGAAACGCGCGACTCCTGCTCTTCAAACGTCTCCATTGCGCCGATCACGCCTACTCGCTGCCGCCGGATCTGCCATCGCGTCGATTGCCACGCGCCCGGATGCGCCGGTACCCGCCCTTCCACCTCCCGCCGTCCGCCGTCCCTCCCCGACGACCGTTATCGGGAGCTTTCCTCATCCTCCCCCGTCGGTGCCTGCTCCCGCGACTGGACGAAAGGATAAAATGCCAATGATTGGCCTTGTCCCCAAGACGGGTTTCTTGCGTTTTCCCCGCCCTTCTATCTACGGATCCGAGGGTGACCTTTCTCCGGCGCAAATCAAGTCTGACATGCAAGCGAAGCGCCGGTCCATGATCTTTCATTTCCGCCGTGACGTTAACACCGACGACGACGCTACTGAAGCCACTGCTGGAATGACTCTTCGATCGGCGGTCGACACCCACGAGGACTGGTTCGTCGACGAGGACGCGATCGAGATTAAAACGACGGATCACAGGCGACTGTCTCGATATCCTATCGAGCAGCTCCTTTTGTGCAAGGAGAAGACACGACTTCTACTGCTCGTTGCCAACGACGGGCAAGAACCGCTGCTTTGGTCAAAGGTGGAGCGCGCAAACGTCGAGCAGAGGAACGAATTCGTGTGGCTTTCTGGCAAGGCGTATGTGCCAGTTAAATGTACCATCACGGATGCATCATATCATGACGAGGCGATGAATGGCCCGACCAGGAAGACATATTCGCAGGCGCAATTCGAGACTGATTACAAAAACAAGACCGGGGAATTTGAGGTTCGTTTCGAAGGCGTGGACATCCGGCACCGGTTTAATTGGAAGACCATAGTAGACAAGCCATTGTCTCTTATGTTCTTTGGCGCACCTCTGTCGTCAACGCGTGTCTTTGACCGTGTCTTTCGTAACGTTGCCAGCATTCCCAAGTTGCACCATCGATTCTGTGGACATTTCAACGAGTGTGTGGGAGACATTGTTGCGTGTCTGGCACTGTTCAATGCCTACGTCCTCGCCCGCATGACCGTGTTGGAGCGGAAACTTCTTGACCAAGAGAAGGCCGAGAAGAAAATCGACGCTGGTTTATTCCGCAGCGACAAAGTGGTAAAGTTCCTCGACGAGATAGACGATTATTGTCGCGAATGCCTCGAGTCTGTCTTCACCGAATTCAAGAACCATTCGCTTCCCATCGTTGACACTGAGAAAATGAAATCTTTCATCAATAGGGCTCCGGGGATCTTTGGAGACTTCTGGGACTTGATGGCCGATCTGCGGAATATGAAACGAAATCAGCCGTCTGAGGCGGAACGTAACATTCCTAAAATTCATTCCACCTTTTTTGAGATTCTTGCGATGGCCAGGCGAGCAAATCGGCGCAGACTGCAGTACTGGGCTGTGATACAGAGCATTTCAAACTTTGCCCGGGGAGTCGGTCGAACAGCGGAGAACGCTTACGCGTATTTTGGACACACGTTGTCGCCCAGTGGTAGAGCGAACATTCTTGGTAGGCTGACCGGAAATGACAAGAAAGGGCGTGAGGATGGTGACACACTGATGGACAAGCACCGAGCAATCTTACGCATGCAAAAAGCATTGATCTTGGCGTACGATAATTTTCAACGGGGTCTGACATTGAAGTACCAACGTGGAAAACACAGCAGTGCATTCTTCAAAGGAACAAATATGTGTGCTCACTCTTCAGCAGAGGACCATTGCTGATGACAAGCGTGATCCCACGATTCGTCGGCATCTCGATCTTTGGGATCGTCCGTGCGTGCCCAATCTACGCAAGTCAGGCTGGCAAGCGTCCCCAGTAGGCGCTGCGTCATAGTGGCCGTCATCAGAAGCGCGAGCGGATGGTGACTAGTGTCCTTGCCAAATACAAGTGCGAAAAGATCTTGGCGTAGCTGACGAATGCAGACACGGAACGTTTTCCCATGCATGCCGTAGAGGTGGGCTTCGTCGATTGCCACCATCCGGAGCGTATTGCGTTCGTGGCATTTCAAGAGCGCCTGTCTGAACTCCGCGCATTCTGCGACGAACTGCGGAGACGCGAAGAGAAAGATGGTGGTAGAGGACGTCGGAGCGACACGTAACATGCGCGGGATGATCTTCTCTGCGAGTGACTTTGACTTGGGATTCACCTCGTCTAGGTGGTGAGCCTCGACAGCTGCATGGACACACACGGCTTGCTTGATACGCCTCATCTGGTCGGCGGTTAGAGCGAGGAGGGGTACGATGACGAGATGTACCCCTGCAGCCATCGTGGCAACCATTCGTAGGATATGGCTCTTGCCGCTACCCGTCCTGTCCACGACGATGAGCTTGCCATCACAACGTTTGGATGTGAGGATCTTTTTGACGGCCTTGCGCTGGTTTGGACGGAGGGTTGGCGTCTTCCAAATGCAGGACGACGCGTGATCCAATACGTCGTCGAAGGTTGCGTCAGGAGGGAGCGCGTCGTCGACGTCCATCGCGATCGGGGCGTCCCCGTCTCCCTCGTCTTGGAATCGCGGGAGGACGGCGGCTGCGGCGCTGTCACGTTTGGCTCGCTCTTTGGCAGCGACCTCGCGGGCGTACGCGACGGAGATTGCGTTGCACATGCGGCGTATGACGGAGGGATGGACGGCGTCGTATGGACCGGGCGGAAACTCGCGCTTTGGCAAGGATCGCGAGGTGCGAGCGACCCCGTCGTGTCTGGCGGAGGGCGGGGGGACGTCGTCGTCGTCGCCCTCACGTTCCGGGGGTGGCAGCTCTTTGAGAGGCCGAAGACGGGCGGCGGACGCGACGTAGGACGCGACCGCAGCGATAGCCGCAGCGCAGAACCACACGGGCGGNCAATGGCAATGGCAATGGCAATGGCAATGGCAATGGCAATGGCAATGGCAATGGCGACGTCGGCGGCGACGGCGACGGCGACGGCGACGGCGACGGTGATGGCGCGACGGCAACGGCAACGGCAAAGGCAAAGGCAAAGGCAAAGGCAACGGCAACGGCAAGGGCAAGGGCAAGGGCAAGGGCAAGGGCAACGGCAAGGGCAACGGCAAGGGCAAGGGCAAGGGCAACGGCAAGGGCAACGGCAAGGGCAACGGCAAGGGCAACGGCAAGGGCAACGGCAAATGGCAACGGCAAATGGCAATGACAACTTTGACTCCCACATTGTATGAGCTCGCAAACGGACAAGCTTGCTCAAAGAGCCAAAAATAACAACAAAGACAAAGCACAGCAAAAGCAAGCTTTGTGGTGATTTACCACCCTTAGACACAACGTAAGTGCTTGAAAGCCAGTGCCAATGCCAGTGATAATGCCAGTGCCCTCGGGAGACGGGATAACCATTGTTAATTTTCAGCTCATCCGCCGTACCTCTACTTGTCATTAGCATTAGAGTTAGAGCTTACCTTACTTTTGGTTTTGGCACGGAAGGGCATGTGTCATGATAATCAAGAACAATTTGCGGAACAACAACAGCTATCAACTACTATTAGGACACATGGCAAAACATACCGGAACTGCACTTTATCACAGATAACATATTGTATATGGACATATAATCCGTGAGAGGCGAGAGTTTCTCCAGTTATGATGATAATGCGCTTGGGCAAGGAGAATCAGAGCATTGCTTGATCTCTCCCAGGAGATTTCACATCATTGAAGACCCCATGCCAGTGCCAGCTGGAAGGCTTCAGCCTCTCATAAATGCCAGATGTGATCCGGCACCGGCACGGCCGGCCATGTCGAGTCGAGTGGAGAGATCATCCAAATCTTGGCCTTGGGATTTGTATAGGTCAGCCACAGAGTCTTGGTCATCAATCTTAGTTATTGGCTTCACATGAGAGGATCAACTGAGAAGAGGCCTGCCACATGAAACTGTACCATACCATACCCGCATCACAGTATGTAATAATTTCAAGAGATGGGGCTGTGGATGGGAACATTCAAGTTTTGAAATGATGAAACTTCAATCGAAAGTTTCCTCTGAGCCGTTATTTTTTGAGAGCGGCGGCATTGCTACGCAACGACGGACGTCGACGTCCTGCGCCCGCGAGAACGGACCCGGCCAACACATCTATCGACCACCCGTCGCGCAGCGTGCCTTCGCGTCCGGTGGGAGACGTGGGACGACGCGGAGGCGGGAGATTAGCCGATCGGGTGCGGCTGCGTGTCGTCGGGAAGGGGAGCGAGGGCCGATCCCACGTCCCACGACTCTCCGAGCGGCTGAGACGGTCGCCGTCGACCTGTCGACGTAGGAATATTGTAAGAGAGCGAGGCGGATGTGAGTGAGTCAGTCATGCACCGTTGCCATTTTCCCGTCGAACCCACCATCGCTTTGTTCGAGGTTACGCATTGTGCTGTTTTCTTCGGCCTGTTCAGGTTCGAGGTGGCACCCAGAGGCACGCGGCGGTGACCAAAGCAGCGCCTGTTCCAAGCACCTCGACCTTTTATATTTCTGCCCAAATGATGAGATGCACTGTTCAAGCACTTCTACTGACTCTAGTAGACTGCCAGTTGAATTTTGAGTTGTTTGCTGTAACTGGTCACATCTCATGCTTACACCAGTCGTTGCATTATCTGCTCAGCTAAAGCCTGCCCAAAAAGCTATTTGGAGTGAACCACAGAGACGAAAGCAGACAAATAGGGCAGTAGCAAGATGCAGGAACATCCAGCAACCCCCAAAGCTGCAAACACTCCCGCCGTCGTGAAAGTATCAGCGAAAGGAGATGGTGGCATCAGCCCGGGACAGCTTTTCCACGCGATGTACAACAGTGCGGAGGTGGCGACTCCACGGCCACCTCATGCCCCCCTCCATCGGTCTCGCAACGCCGCAAAGATCATCAAGGGAGAAATCCACAACGTCCTGACGGTCATGAGGTCGGACCCCCGGTACTTCTCCACGGGCGGAGACTCGGGGGCGGCGTCGTCCGGAAAGGGAAGCTCCTCGCGCGGATGGAGCAGATTCGAGTACGAGGAGCGTCAGCAGACCGGACGTCGGAGGGGCAGCGACTGGAGGATGAGGGACGGGGAAGGGTCCGGGATGACGATATCGTCCCACCCCATACTGCAGGGATTGCGCGATCTGCACGACCTGCTCAGCGCGACGGAGGCCGAGGGCCGTTCCATCATCGGGGGGGGCGTCTCGTCCGCCCCCAGGAAGAAAGGGGTGGACGCCGTGACTTTCGTCGCGCCATTCGCCGCCGCCGTGCGGTCGGGCGACGTGGACGCCAAGACCACCGGGGAGGCGTTGTCGGCCCTGCACAAATTCATCGTCTATGGATTCATTGGCGGTCACGATGATGAATACGATGGCTACTCTTCGGGGATGTTTGCCTCCTCGTCCGATGATATCAGGAAGAGCATTTCTGCGGTGGCTCGGTGCATATGCCGCTGTTCGTTTGAGAATCGGAGCTCTTCGAGGTCGACATCAACGCCGAAGGGAATGTTTTCTTTTTGGTCAAGCCCTGACGAGATGAAGATGCAGCGACGTGGGAGTGGCAATGCAATTTTGGGACCAAGGGAAAGTTCCGCGAACGCATCCTCATCTGGCAAGGGATTGCCGGCCTTCCTCACTCAGCCTAGGCGCGTGGCCCTCTCCAAGGGAAAGGGCTCCACCCCCTCGCGACTGGAACGTTCCTCGATTTCCCCCGCGGACGAGGACGTGGTGCTGAGACTCCTCTCCCTCTCTGTCCAGGTGTTGCGCTGCCCGGCCGGCAGAAACCTGCTCCCACCAGGGGACGTAGTTGGGATATTCGACGCCTGCCTGCGCGTAGCCGTTGTGGCAGGAGAAGCGGGGCATTCACTATTGCGTGGCGCTGCCGCTGACGCGCTGGGCCATTGCGTCATCGTTGTGTTCGGCATGCGAGCCTGGCGCCCCAGGAACCGGGGGAATGCGCCACGTGATCAGAACGAATCTGTGGTGGACGATGGAACCCATGGACAGACCAGCGAGGATGCCACCGATAGTGACGACGATTGGGGCGAGAGGGACCCAACCGAAGACGCTGGTAGAGATGGCGTTTTGCTGGCCAGCGCGAGTCCTGCCAAGACTCATTCAGTACCTGCCCCTCCACTGGGAGACGCCGATACTGCCGTGGAGGCATCCTCATCGGATACAAAGCAGCCAAAAGATGAAAGTATTCCAGATGAAGAAGAAGAGCCTGCCCTCGTCTCGATAATGGAAAGGCTTGCAACTTTGTGCGATCCTTTGATTCACGAGGATGCAACGTGCGTGTTGGCTCTCTCTCTCATCAACATTGCTCTCGAGACAATGTCGGACGTAGACGATCTCTCAGTTAGGCATCCGCGGCTGTTGACAATAATGCAAAACGATCTATGCCGAAATCTTCTCAGGCTCAGCACGTCAAAAGACCTCGCAATCTTGGGACTCTCTCTTCGAGTGATATTCAACCTCTTCAACGGTATCAAAGACCACCTGAAGGTGCAGCTGGAAGTCTTCCTAACGAGCGTCCACCTGCGCATGCTCTCCTTCTCTACCACTCCGGACTCGATCGAGAGGGTGTGGTCCTCATCCCCAGAGCGGTGCGAACTTGCCTTGGAATCCCTTCTTGAGTTCTGTCGCGAGCCAATGCTCATGGCCGATCTTTACCTCAATTACGACTGCGATATCAACTGCACAAATCTCTTCGAGACAATATGCTCAACTCTAGCTAAGGTGGCCAATCCTGATAATGAAGACCAACCTGTTGCTGATGTGGAGGGGGAGACGTCTGAGGAGAGTTCGAGTGAGGGTGATATCATAAAACCGACCAGACTCAACATTCTGAACAGGCTTGCATTGGAAGGCCTTCTTGCGGTGATAGATGGGATAGCAAGGAGATGCCGAGCATCTCCGAAGTTTTTTGCAGGGGTGCTGACTGACAAGTCTCTTTTGAACCAAGGAGCAGATAGACCGTCGCCTCCAGATTCTGGCAACTCTGACATTCTTGGAAACACTCTTTACATCAACAAAGATCCTCCAATGGAATGCTCCAGGTCTATCAGCGAATCAGAATATGATTTTTGCAACTCATCTGTTATTTCTTCACCTGTCAGTAAACTTGATGAAAGGTCAGCCCCTGAGAGGCTAGATTCAAATATGAGCGAAGAAGGCGTTGAGTGGTTATCCAAAGCTCGATACCACACTTCCCTCGCACTTCGGGAGAGGAAGCTTCGCAAAAAGCGGATGGCAAAAGCAGCAGTTGAATTCAATGAGCGATCCCGTGACAGGGAATGGATGGAAGAGGCGGAACGCCTTGGAGTCCTACCAAGTCCAGCCACTCCCAGCTCAGTCGCATCATTCCTTTACTCCACACCGAAGCTGGACAAGGCAAAAATCGGGCTCTACCTGTCTAAGGGCCCCAAGGAGAAATATAAGTTCCACCGTGAGGTTTTGGAATGCTTTGCGACCCTGTTTGAGTTTGATGGTATGACTTTCTCAGGCGCTTTGAGGGTGTTCCTTGGTCGATTTCGTCTGCCTGGTGAGGCGCAATGCATCGATAGATTGATGGAAGCGTTTGCCACAAGACTATATGAGGTACAACTCTCTGCATCTCCAGATGCCGATCAGTCGGTCGAAAGGTCAATGTTGGAACCCCCACGTTGTGATAGCTCAGATGCTGAAATGAGCGGTCGTTCTGGAATGCTTGACCCGCCGGCGGCATCGGACGAAGTCGATCCCACATTTCCCTTCAAAAGCAGTGATGCGGCATTCATTTTATCTTTCAGCACCATTATGTTGAACACGGATTTGCATAATCCAAACATGAAAGAAGAGAAGCGAATGACTCTGGAACAATTCATCAGGAATAATCGAGGCATCAATGATGGTTCTGATCTACCGATTGAGTTCCTGACTGGTACGTCATTGGCATCAACCTCTATTAACTTCGTTGTTTCAGATTTATCCATCCTCACCCATTCATCCGGGTAGACCTTTACCATGAAATCAAGAACGAAGAGATTCAAGTGAAGCAAGATTTGCTGCAGGATGGAGTGGGAGGTGCAGACGCATTTGATGGTATTTTAGCTAAGGCAAATGATGTTGCCACTCCCTTTTTCACATCTACTCATGCAGCACAGCACAAATTTGTACAGGCAGGAGTTCACGAAAGGGACATGTATACAAGCATCTCATCTGCGGCCATAAATGCTATCTCAACAGTTTTTGTCGAGTCATGGGATGACGTCCTTGTGACGAAGGCCCTTGATGGATTGCGCAATGCGGCTTATATTTGCACTTACTTCGGATTGAATGATCAGTTTAACAACATCCTGGAGGTACTCCTTGATTTTGGCCTTGACTACGTTGGAAGTGTGGCTACAATGATGTACACAACGAAGCCAGTGAGCAGTCCGAGCCAACCTGAAAGCATGCCCAAATCTGGGCAGTCACATTCCAACCTTGAAGCCGTGTTGGTTTCTCGGGGTATTCCTCACCTTCCTCAATCGTTCTTCTCAATGTTGAGCACTGAGCAGGAAGTCAGAAACCACAGTATTCACTTGGACGTTAATGCTATGGCTGGGAGCGCTGCTCATCGGGGGCTGCTCAGCTTACAGTGTGCACTCACATTGAGCAAACATCACCTGTCATTTGTTGGCGAAGCGTGGCCTACGCTTCTCGACATGTTGTTCGCTTTGCGGTTTGTGAACGCGCTGCCATCTAGACTCTCAGATTTAGACGACTTCGCTGACAGTCGTGGGAATCCATTGCCTACTTCTGTCTTTGCCAATAGAAGCCATCAGCGGGTGAAGCAACACATACAGTCCATGGCTCCATCAGACATGTCAAAGAAAGCTGGATTTTTGTCGTCATTTTTTGGCGTTGGCCAGTCATCAACCCAACACGAGGAAGAGATGCAGAATGCTAACGACGAACGGTTTCCACTAGTGGACATGTTGC
This sequence comes from Thalassiosira mediterranea, assembly GCA_036939795.1. Lineage (NCBI taxonomy): Eukaryota > Bacillariophyta > Thalassiosirophyceae > Thalassiosirales > Thalassiosiraceae > Thalassiosira > Thalassiosira mediterranea. Next base: position 6,146 of record JALLBE010001994.1, on the reverse strand, counting down.
AGAAAGTAGCGGACTGCGCAGCACTGGACAAGATAATTCTCAAGACTGATGATGTAGCCATGGCCAAACAAATCCTTTCTGCTATGCTCGTGTCCATGTTCCCAGATGAAATCGATGAAGATTTGACGTCAGATCCTTTGTTTGAGCACAACAGTGTAAGTTTTGCACAGTTGAAGTTCCATAGTCCCTTATTCGTCGCATTGCATTCAAATGTTGCTCATGCTCAATTGCATCTAGGTGTTTGTGCTTGAGCTGGCAGCGCGGCTACTCATTTCAAATCGAGCCCACGCAGCTGAGCTCTACCCGATCTTCCTCACCAAATACCAAAGACTGATTCTGCCTCAAGCTGAAGATGATCACAGTACCATATTGGGGCTCAAGTTTCCCTATTTACTCGAGCGAATCGTCGTCACAATTTTACGTGCATGCATCCACTTGTATGATGTGCCTGAGAATTGCCTCAGAGATCAGCTTAATCGCTCTCTCAACCTTATTGCGACCCTCCCATCATCATTTACTAGCGCAATCAGTGAAAGAATAGGATGCGGCTCGGCGATCATTCTTCGTGGTTGCTTCTATCTTTTTGACAACAGCACTGACGACTGGGGAACGATCAAGCGTCTGCTGGACCTCGCTGCTCAAGACAAAGCTGGGCGTAGTTTTGTGTTTGATGGGATTGCATCTGTCATTGATTCTATTGAGTACGCAATACCATCATTTCAAGACGACGAGGTCGGTCACAGTGACGTCGATATCAGCAATGATATTCAGCTATCTCAGTACGGTGTCGAAGTGATGGCATCGCTGCTACTCAAATTCATGAATGGTGCTTATGAAGCAGACATGTCATTCAAGGTTCCCAGCATGACCTACATCAAAAAGATATACTCCTTTTCTCAGCATTTTTCTCACGAGTCGCTTACAGAAGAAACTTCACAAAGTAACAAACCTCATCTCCAGGATAACGAGTTTGAGACGATGGTAACTGCAATATACCATGAGGCCTGCCTTTCGCCAGATGCCGTTACTGCAAAGCGAGGATTTGAATCTTTGCAGGGGATAGTTCTCTCGACCAAAGTGGAATCGCTTCCAGCGTCCAAATGGTTCGCCTTTTTGCAACTAGTTTCAAACAACCCTCCTGGCGTCACAGCATGCCAAGAAGCACGTATTAGTCACCTCTCCCTTGTTGGCCGTTTATTTTTGACACTTATGCCTCAACTTAGCAATGAAAAAGACAATTGGTCACAGCTTGAGGATTGGACCATATCTGCTGCGTCAATAGTGAGTGATAACCTCCAAGCCGGACGAGCTACCCCACTTTTTGAGACAACAGTCCAGACTATGACAAATGTCGTGAACGTTGTATCCATGTCTGGATTCAATGATGGCGATGGAGCTAATTTCTGTGTTTGGGTTGGGGAGACTCTGCTTTTTGAGCTGGAAAAAGTCGGCGCGTGCGGCGGAGCAACATCGATGGTAGCAGCAACGAGAGGGAGCAACACTGACTGAAGCTTGCATACATAGGTATTAAGTGCGAATCATCACCCGCAGTTATCATTCGAATCATGGTAGAATTGCACATACGTAGCCACAGATTCAAAACTGCAATAGATGGAATGATTTGATCACCTATGCATGGCATTTACTCTTTGGGCGGCGGCGCAGCGGTCTTAGACGAGATGTGACATACCGTGAATATCAGATCGTCAACATTCAATTATTCCATCTATCTAGTAATGTTGACTTCTTGCATTTTCTGTGTCGACCCATGATGCTGCTGTACAAAGACACGAGGTTCTAAGGAGTATGGTTCATTTTGTTCCGCCCTTTGAATGAAATCGATTGGCCCCAGCTTTGTCTATCTACGGTTCATTTTTGATGCTCCGTCTGCAACAGTACAGTATCAATAGCAATACGAGGACTCCGCCCATCGCTGAGACAAGCAGGATCGCCCACCGCGGCATCAGCCCCGCCGTCTCCTCTGGCGCATCCTTGACGTTGGTCACCGCTTCGACCTCAACACCCTCCTCATTGATCACCACGTTACCAAAGCAGGTCGCCTCTTCGTCGTGGTAGCAGGCGTATTCCTCCTCACCCCAGACGGCCTTGAGCCGGGAAGTCCGCTTGCATGCATTCTTGTAATACCCTTTTCACGCGATACATGGTAGGAGGCGCACTAAGTGAGCGCAAAAGTTGAGGTATCGAATCCAAACCAGGGAAGGGATGCACCTCACCATAATTCCTGGGGTTCTCGATGTAATACCCCTGGTGATACCCCTGGTAGAATTGCACACACGTAGCCAGAGATAAAAACTGCAATAGATGGAATGATTTGATCACATATGCATGGGATTTACTTACCTCGGCCGTCCAAAACTTTGGTCGCTCCAATATCGGCACTGCAATGGAATTGGGATCCCAATCAGGACGCGCCATCAATATCTGCTCCAGAACATCTTCCGCCTCCACCTTTTCTTCATCGTTCGCGTAGAATATCGCTGGGAGATACGACGGCCCCTTGTCGCAAAATTGTCCTCTGGTATCAAACGGGTCTAGGTTGCGAAATGCATACTCCACCAGGGGCGAGTACGACGTTTTGGACGGATCATATTCGACCAAGATGACCTCGTAGTGACCGGGATGATTGCGGTACGTCGGATTTTCGATGCCATCTGCGCCCGCGTAGCCGCTCACTGCCTCGACCACTCCCGGAGCATACTGTTCGAATGCCTGCGCGATATGTACAAACAAGCATCTTGAGAAATATATCTACCTGACAATTCACAATTCTTCGCAATATCACAAGTATTGTTTCCAGCTGCAATACATCAACTCGAAACATCGTCTTGCATCTTGCATGTCTGACAAATATTTGATATCTGACAATAATTGCAAAGTTCCCAACCTCGTCGAAAAATCCCGCTTACAGTCTACAGTGGCAATGCAACCCATCCCCCCCCAACCTAATCTTCGAGGTATCAGAAGCCTTAGCATTGTAGTGTACGTAGGTATTGTATTGTTTCAAGTAGCTGTGCATTGGAGCAAAATATCATCACCGTGCGGGATAACTTAACATCCCACGAAGGGACAATTCACAATGTATTGACGCATTGACGCGGTCCGTGGGGAGTACGATGACAACTTCTTCGTTCGGAAAATCGACACGGTTGCTATCATACTGCAATGCAAAATTGTATATTGCAAACTGCCAATAACCGCCAATCCACACACATCCCGCCCAATGCATGCGGCTCTCGTTGGAGAATTCATGCATTGGTTCGTCAATACTACCGACGATACGTTCGACGATGGATGAGACTCACCTGCTCCGCACACCAGAAACAACCGAGCGCCACCAGGAGCGACTTGTTCCCCTCCGCCACGGCGTAGTCGTCGCCACGAGTCTCGACAGCGAGAAGGAGCAGCAGGAGAGAGGCAGCGAGCGCCCTCGCGAGGGAGCGGGCGGTCGTCATGTTTGAGGCGACAAGTCTCTAGAGAAGCTGCCTGCAACCGGCGCGTATGCCTTCTCGGATGATTATGAGCCAGCTGAAGGGTGCTCGCCGATTCAAGGCCAGCCTACGAGGCACGCAGGGCGGCGATCAACGCCAAACATGGTCTCCACGAGCCACACAGCAGTATTTCAGCCCTCTTCACTCTTCGCCCCCGCTGGTATGAACCAATCCTTGCGTCCGCGCGCCGCGCGGCTTGCAACAAATCTTGTGCGCCGCCTTTGGCTGGGGCCCATGTCCCGTCGTTCCAGTCGTTCGCATGCTGTCTTCGCTCTTGCTTCTTGCTTGCTTCTCACACCAATAGGTCTGCCGAACTGCCCCGCGCACAGCGGTGCCGTCACGGTGAAGCTTGCAGCTAGCGTCTGTTAGTGTAACTCAAATTGGAGTGCTTGCTTCTGCTTTTCGTCCTCTCCACGTGGATCAATAGATGGATGACTCATCGAGCGAGCCAATCCTGCATGCACGGAGTCGGACAGACCGAACACAGTCGTTCTTCTATGTATTTTTGCTGGAGACTGGAGATGCGACATCCTACGTAGGAACCGTATTGACTGACAAGGAACTCTGGTGTCAAAAAGGTGACACGAAAGAGCCTAAGATCTCGCCTTGACACCCCCCTCGACATCACATCACAGAGATACTATCGTATGATAACTGCATCAGACCCCCATGCTTTGCATGCTTCTCCACCGCCCGAACTCCATTTTTCCACTTGCTTTTGCCGTGCTTGCGCAGCGCGCTTACTCCGCCCCTCTCCCTGAATCCTGCGCAGACCTCTTTTGGCAGTCAGTCTCCGAGCACTCCGAGCTCAATGTCCCATAAAATCTTCGACCGATCCACTCATCAGTCTCAACCTTTCGCCCACGCTATTCGCCACCCACTAGAGCCTCCTGCTTGCTCTCCAAATTACTCAGAAAGTTTCATCTACTCCAACACGCCCAAAAGACAAATCAACGATGTCGCCTCACATGAAGAAAGTTCTCGTTTTCGCCGGACTGTCCGCCGCAGCCGCCTTCCAAGTAACTCCGCCTGCGCGCCCCCGTCAATTGGTGCAGCCGTTGAACGTCGCCGCGGAGCTGAGCCCCCTGGACGAGATGTGTATTGAAAATGTTGCAGAGTACTGCCTGCACGAGCAGTGTGACATCGAAGAGTACGAGGCCCTCATCAATCAGTTGGAGGAACAGCAGTTGCACTTCGAACGACACATCGCCAAAGTGAGGACTCTGCTGGCTCAGCTGAAGGGGGTAAATCATCCCGAGCACGATCCCGTGGAAGTTCGCGGAATCATCGACGAGTCCAAAGAAACCTTGACGAACCCTCCTACTTTCAGCGCTGGCGAATCTCTGGGTCTGTGGTGAAGTGGCGGGGCATTAGGACGATGTAGAGGAGGATCATTTTGCAGACATTTTTTGCTAGGAGTATACAACACGCTATCAATTAGGCTCGCGGAAAAGGCGGATTTTGCAACGCTATGGCACATATCATTGTACTATTGAAATTATTAATAACATTTCTGATGCAATACTTCGATGCTTGAGTCACTCTGTTGAGTCTCTACCAAATGCACTGCGTTCACCATGCTTCTTCAGGCAGGGGTCTCGGACGAACGGGGCTGGTTGATTATGTGTTATTTTTCCTACCTACTCATTTTATGTTTTATGCCAGGCGACATGTCTCCAGGTAAAGTTATGGACCTGATAGAGCAAATTTTGGTGACATCTCAGAAGAAACAACTCCAGACGAAGCCTCTCCATTCCTGCATGTATTGTATGAGGTGGATGGCGCGTTCTTTTTGGACGCAACTCCTACAGCTCGAGCTTACACTTGGGAATCAACTTCTCCACCATGAACTTACACCAGCTTTGGTCATATTGAAATCGAGCTATGTTTATGGTACAATAAAATAATACTGTTGTTGTGGCCCTGGCTAGGTGTCAACGATATTCTCATACTCGAACATCCAATTGAAAGCATCTACCCGGTCACTTTTGCTCGCTTGTATCTTCTCATGATTTGCCTTCGCACTTGGATGTTCAGCTTTCCAGTGCCTCCTTTCCTCTACGGCGTGGTGAAGGTCCTGGTTCCACATGGACCCTTCACGGTCCATGAATTTTTCGAGATACTTCGGTTTGTTGCAAAGATTAGTTGAGCTCAAGAATGCGAGTATAAGAAAGGCCATCGGATGGGTCAAATAGTTTGACTTACCTTGGAGAATCCAGCTGGCTTGGGCGAGTCCATTGTCGATTGGTCGAGCTTGGTCGAGGTTTCAAAGATTTGGTCAGGGTATGCAGTTGAGGCGTAGCCAAGGCGTGGTCGAAGCTAGTCGAAGTGAAGTGGTGGAGGCGTCGTGCGGCGGTTGATCTGCTTTGTTTGAGTTGGGGAATTTTATGTCACCTCGTCGCCGAGATAAGAGCCGGGCGGGGGTAAGTAGTGACGTGATCAAGCGTGATCAGCAGACATCAAGAACAGACATCTATCAGGCTACTGTTGGTTCTGTCAGAGCATTCAGTGTTCTCATCGAGGGCAGCAGCCTGTAACAACACACAAAGCACAAAAAGTGCATGCATGATGCGCAATGGCGCTACAATATGTAGCTGTGCGAGGTGAGGCAAGGTGTGACAGCTGGTGATCACTGTA
>JALLBE010001983.1:0-10233 GCA_036939795.1 Thalassiosira mediterranea | reverse complement strand
TGTAACGTCTTATACTTATTTACACTACACCAGTATTGTCAAAAAAATGACAAAACTGTCCCCCGGTAAAGAGATACACTATTGTAGCAGCGCGTTCATGTTCATAGCATCATCCTTGGTCCAAGATCGATGTCCGCCATCGTGTTGAGTCGTGGGTCGTGGGTCCCGAGATCGACGATGGAAAAAAATTAAGCAAATGCTGCTGCTACTGCAGCCACTGCTGCAGCGCACTGCAGAGTGGCTGCAGCGCTGCAGCTATTGTAACGAGTGCTGCTCGAGCTTGAGATGCCAGTGAATTACTCATCCAGTTCACTAGCAACTGCCCTATTGGACAAGGACACAAGGAGATACGTACTCCGATGATACGACCCAAAGACTCATCTCACGATAGGCACTGATCTAGAAGCACTCCTTGAAGAAGGGTTATCCGCTTGAGGAGTGCTCCGTCAAGCATTTACTAAAGGTGTGTAATTAATTACCCAGGTAGTCACTCAGGCACACACTCCATGTATAATTCACTTGAGCAAATGTTGAAGGCCCTCGAAGACTGTTATTGTACCCCCAAACAGCGCGATTGGCCAGCACCAGAAATACCGTTACACCAATTTTATAAGTTGAAGTGTTGAATAGATGGTGATTGCTACCAAAATGATTTCCCTTTCTTGTCAATGTTTTTGGCATCTGGACAGGGAATCTTGCTCGGCTTATCTTTGTAATGGCATGTGATCTGAGGCTCTGCCAAACAGCAATGGCTTACCAGTGCCCCAGGACCGCTTTCTCCTCCCGCTATGGATTTCGCATGGTTGCCGACACATTTGTCAGCCAAATACCATTCGCCCATCTGTTGAAAGAACTTCAGCTTATCGTCTTTGTTGTTTGTCCACGACATGTGAAATATGTAAGCGTCGGATTTCCCAGCCATTATCTTTTTCATCGCATCCTTTTTCCGATGATATTGAAGCCCTCCGGGAAATTCCTCCATCTCTTTGGAATAAACTTTTACACTCAAACCCATGGCTGAGCTGTGCTCGGCCAACAATGCAATTAAAACCTGCTGATGGCTATTCCAAGCGTCTATCAAGTCGGATGTGTAAATGAAATGCCTGAAGAAATGCTGGGTCCTGGGATTGCTACGCACGTAGTAAAATCCTGTTGCGAGGAGGGAAGATATGTTGATACTATGACTCATCATGGGAAACAGAAGCATTTGCAATCCGTACCTGTATTCGCACTATACGGAGCATAGCGTTCTTGCCTAGATCCATCATCTTGGAAGTACATATCGAAGACGGGCAGAGATTTGTCATGGAAGAAGTCCAGCGGGTTCTTGTACCAAACAACATCCACGTCCTAATCCACCAACAATATAAAATACAGGCACGGATTGTATTTGCAACTCACATTACCATATCCACAGAACTAAACAAACAATAAAATGGGTACATACCTGAAAGAGCAAATCGTAACCAAGCTCATTCACGAGCTGGACGCACAGCACTTTGGCGAACATGACGCTCGTAAAGGTGCGGTCCCCGTACACGCGGGCTTCGCCCTTGGGGACAGATGCCATCATCGTCTCCTCGTAAAACGATTTGAGGCCAATCCCTTGTGCGATTTCGTGCGTCTCCAGGTCGGTCGGGAAGACCAGCACGCTCTTGAGATCGAATCCCCTCGCGCGCGCCGAGCACGCGAAGTTCATCAACAGCTCCGATTGTCCGTGGTTGCACGTGAGCACCACGATGGACTTTCCGTCGATATCCGAGAGGAGTCCGCTGAGCCGTTCTTTGATCCCCTTGACTTCTTTCAGATACGTGAGGAGTTTGTCCTGGTGTGCCGCGACGTGTCGAGGTTTGGGAATCTGAAATTCGTCCCTCCCGGCGGCGGTGTACGCTCGCGACGTTAGTTTCAATGGCATTCCGTGTCTCACTCCGCCGTAACCATCCGGCCGCCTCATGTATCGATGCACGTGGTAGCTTTCGTACTGACCCCCGACCAGAGCTACACATTGATTATTGTTGCCGGGGTTGTCCATCAGGATCACGTTCAAAAAGTCGCAGTTTTCCGTGGCCGTCGTCGCAGAGAGTTTGGCCAGCGGCTTGGAAGTGTCCTCGTACAATGCCGCCTTCGCAACCTTCGGGTCAGATGGCAACGAGTTCTGTTTGTTGTACAGAATAAGTGCATCCAAATCTTCGCCGACGGAGGTGGGCGGGACGCCGAAGTCGAAGGTCTTCATTAGGTCGTCCTTCCCCACCCGCACCATCCCCTTGGCCACTTTCGACAACGATCTGGTCAGAAGCGGAGAGCCGGCCTTACTTTTCGCCTGGGGGGCCAGCACCTGCTCCGGAACGGAAGCAGGCGTCATTTTCTTGCACAGCTCGTCGAGGTTCGCCTTGACCATCTGCTTGGCCAGTGCCTCGACCTTCCGCTGCAACTCATCGTCGGGTAGGTTGTTCAATGCTCTCAATTTTCCGTCCGACTTCTCGGCGCCGGTCGAAGTGTGCAGGCCGGCGAAGACACCGAGGTAGAACGACAGGAAGGCCGTGCACAGCACGACCACCAACCACGTGAACGTCCGGAAGAGCGGAGGAGACGACGTCGAACGCCTCGCGGTGACTTCGGCACCATTGCCGCTGCCGACGGACCTGTTGACTCGGGGGCGAGACGGAGCGATGGACGGACCTCCCATCTCTCCCCGGTCGGTGGCCGCCGTCCTCGACTCCGTCTGAGGACCGAACCTCGTCGATCGCTTTCTCGCCGTGCGAGTGACGACAAACCGAAGGGTGGGGCGGGCGGGCGCGATCCGTCCAAACGTCGGGTTAGGGATCTGAGCTGATCAGTGGATAGGGCGGGTCCAGGGTGTTCGGAGACAGCGGAGCTGGAAGCTGGAGGCCGGTCTACGTGAGGTGCAGCTCGGGGGGCTCGGCGTGGCGGTGGTAGTGGTTTGTACAATATCTGTAGGCGTGTGGAGCAGCCGTCGCCGCGGTTTTGTGTTTTGTGCAACGGTCAACAGCGGTCGACCGTATTCCCCGGCACGTATTGTATTCGCGCACCGTATTCACGTACGTTTTCCGGCACGTACTAGTAGTTTAGTTAGATACCTACTCGCGGTCTGTATCCGCGGGCCGGTATTCGTATTCCGTATTCACGGTCCGCGTGTTTGTGGTTTGTGGCACCATTCCGCCGGTTCCTGTCGTCCGCGGACGATCGCCAGCGCCCCTACTCGGCGGCAGCAGGCGGCTGTTCCGTCGACCGCGCCTAGACAGCTCCTGCTGCGACGGACGCCGCCATCGTCGCGGTTCACGCAAACGGGACCGCACATCCCACTCCCAGTCACGACCCTCCTCCACCAACGGCTCTTTTTCATCATCCGTCCCATCGGAGTTGTGCTCATACGCACTTGTGCCAGCCCACCACGTCACACCCACCCTCCCCTACCATCACCTCCCTAAACGGTCCTATGTCACAATTGCCCCTCTCCGCTTGATGACACCTCCCGGACATTCTCTGGTCTTCTACACGCCGAGCTCTTCATTGCCTCCTCCTCACATCACGGTCCCCCAATCATATTGGATAGTGCCCTTCAAATCCCGCCACGTCGCCAAGTCCACGCCCTGCAAGCCCTCCTGCGCCCCATCATCAGGGACCACTCATCCCAGCTCTTTCGAGCATGAAACGTCCACATTTTGGAGGCAAATCCTGCCCTCCCCAATCCACATCATGGCGAGAACCACTCATCCCGATCTCCTACACACTACTATCAAGCGCCAACTTGTCGACATCGCCGTTCCTATCGACACGAGCCCACCGCTTTTGATGGCTACGAGCACACCGGACAGCGGCGACCCCGGCCAACCAATGACGACGACGCTGATCCCTACGGTCTCCTACGCACGGATGTACGACGAACGGCACCGCCCGAGCCAAGTCCTCTCCTGCACCACCAACGGTCATCTTACGGCTTCCTACGCCAACGTATACCACCACAGAGGCAGCCGGCTACTTCAGTTTACTGCTTCCCACCCTTACTATTGGCACCCACTACCAACTCCTACATCGGTCTACCTTGGATCCACCATCTTCATCACCCCTCATTGCATGACGTCCCACAGCATTGCCACTTCCACCATGGAGCATGCAGCGTCTCATCTAGGCCCACTGCTCTCGTACTTCGTGAGGTCATTGTCCCGCTGGACCAACAGCCCAAAGCTCGTTCAGACCTCATCTGTGCGCGCTCATCGGACAACCACGGCCTTCATCGACGGACCTCGCCCCACTTCGGACGACATGATGCGTGACAACAACTGCTTTGACAGCGACGAGGACCGCGGCTGGGGAAAACCCAAGAACCGCGGAACCCTTGCCCCCCACCCACCCGGCTTCACCCCGGACAAGCCATTGCCCGACAAGCCACCCGCGTCTCCCACCTGGAACGACCTCCCCGACGACAAGTACGGATCCGACGTTGAACTCCTAAGTGTCAGCTCGGAACAGGCACGTGATCGCGAGATGCTGAAGGATCTCGAGGACGACATCGTCAACGAGAGGAACATGGAGCTAGACCTCCCCCCCGAGCAGGTCGAGGCAGCAGCCGAGGATCTCAACTTCAGGAAAGACGGAGCCTCTGCTCGCTTCACGATCAACCTGGACTCGAAGACGCCTACATCCACGGAGCCCACGGTTTATCTCGGAACACGTGGCCGTGCCGCCAAGGACAACGCCACCGCTGACGACGCCGAGCAGCCCAAGGACACTCCCACCGACGCAGCAGCCCAGCGCAGCCAGTCTCGCAGCCCAGGCAGCAGGGCTGGACGAGGACGCGGAGGTCGTGGCCGTGGACCTGGCCGCGGCCGCGGAGGTACTGGAAATGCAGGTCGTGGAACGCCCACCAGCCCGGCCGAACACAGGAAGCAGATGCTATCAGACATCTCCAAGATGGTCTGGAGCAAATCGGATGGAAAGTTCATTACGGAGGCGGAGGTGCTTGCCAGACACCCCACCATGACTTTGCGCCGCTCGGACCACAGGCTCCCCCGCCTGGTCCCTCGTGCTACTCCCACGGCCCCCCCCAAGCCCACTACGGAATCTGACGCCAAGGACACCGCCACCATCGACCTCACCGACGAAACGGGAGCTACGATGGCCGCCAAGCCTGATCACCAAGCCCACACGGACACTAACAACGAGGACATCAGTGATGACTCTAACGGAGATGACAAGCCCAATAACGGACCTACCAATGATGATAAGGAGACGGAGAATGCCGACGTCGATAATGTGGACGACGACCCATTCGAAGCGGAGACCCAGGAAGACGACGTCCACGCAGCGGCAGCAGCAGCGGGGAACAAGAGCGGCTCAGGCAGCGAGAGTGATTCCATGGAGGTTGATAACTCCACCCTCAACTCTGACGAGGAACCCAAGGACTACATTTCGAACGGCCAAGTTATTCGTCTACTCCTCGACCTCAAATCCGACATCGACAAGATGCGCTCCACAAATAAATCCAACATCGATGAAATCGTATCTACGAACAAGGCTGGCATCGATGAAGTCCTCGGCCACGTAGGCAGCCTAGCAAACCGCCTGGACGCCCTTGAATCAGATGGGAGCATCGACTGCGCTGATTGCACTGAAACGGCAGCAGTTTTCGGAGAGGCAGCCAAGGTATTCAACCAGGAGGAGAAAGCCAAGAGCAGCAACGCCCCTGACAAGCCTGCGCCCTCAGACAAGGACACCTCTGCTTCCGCCACTGATAAGCAGGCGCCAGCCGACAAGCCCACCAACCAGGGCAGCAGCCCCAAGGGACCAACCAAGCGGAACAGCAGTGGAGACTCCGTTAGGTCACCCAACAGGTCCAACCCAAAGCCAACCGGGGCAGCCGAGAAGCCCAAGGGGACCAACCCCAAGCCAACCGGGGCAGCCGAGAAGTCCAAGGGGACCTCGGACCCATCGGACCCGAGTACTTGGGCGGCCAAGCCCAATGCTGAGGCACCTAAAGATGCCTACGACCCATCGGACCCAAGCACCTGGGCGCCCAAGCCCGATGCCCCAGCGGAGTATGACCCATTGGATCCCACCACTTGGGCCACGGAGCCCGAGCAGGAATCGTGGAGAAAGATTGTTGGTACCAGCAACCGTCCGGCCAACAAACTCCCAGAGCACCTCCAGAAGTCGAATGGACCCCCTTCCGTACCTCATGCGGCGGACCTGACCAACATCACCGTCTCCCTCAACGGCATCCACGTCTCCTACCGCACCACGTTCGGGGCGTGGAAGAAGCATACCTCCCACATCTCATCCACGGCACGGTTTGATTCGAGGTGGGTCACGGAAGCGGTTCATAAAATCCTGGCCATGTTTAGAAGCAAGTACAACATCAATGCTGAGCTAGTCTCCGTAATCCCCAAGGCGGTCACAAGTGGCACCGGAGACAACATGCGGTTCTCTGGCCATTTCCTGGTCGCCCCCTGCAAGCTCAAACAACCCAATGTTTCTTCGGCAACGAAAGAGAAGGCTCTAGCACAACTGTTCGATGTACTCCAGAGGACCTTCAGCACCAAGTCATACCTACAGGCCAACGACATCCCATATGGCATCAAGGCGGTCCAGTTCTCCTTCCCACCTGTCAACAACCCTGAGTGGTACGCGGCGGGCGTCCTCTTCGGATTTTCAGCAGCACATGTCCCCACAAGTGATGGCACTGCAAATCGCAGGATTGCCGACCAGGTCTGGCAAGCAGCCCTAGCAGGAACAGAGGAGGCATCTACACTATTCAAGTATGACACGCCCCTCAAACGCGCCATGGTTTTTGGGATCCACCCATACTCCTGCACCATAGATGGGAAGTCAGAGAAGCTCGTGGCATGCTGCTTCCCCAAGGGCGAGGAAGGGCAAGCGGTAGCAGCGGCCCTATGCAAGGCATCGTGGGATGACGCCGACGAGGAACCCAAGTTCTTCATCATTTGCGGAGGTTTCGAAGCATCCATCATCCCCTTCCCACCGAAGGACGGCATCAAACAGTTCCTCAAGGATTGCCACTTCCGTATCAAGGAAAACATGACCAACAAGTACACCCATCGCATTCCAGCCATCGACGCCAGATTCCTCACAGACCCACAAGTCGCTGTCGACCTCTGTAACGCAAATGAGGACCTCCACTACATTGTCCCCACCTGTCGATATGGGACAACTATGCCCGGCGCCGCCCTCATCTTTGAGCGTACTCCCCCAGTCATCACGAGCACCATCGAAACGGTAACCGACGAGCTATTCGGGTCAATCCCTAACCCACCCCGCCCATCAGATGCCCACAAGGCTGCTGTGGCCCGATACCGTGAAGTTGGACAGCAGAATGCCAACTCGAGCAGGTCTGCCCGCCAACCCGCAGCCGCCTCAGACCGATCATCCGTCTCCTTTGGCCTACATGGCTCAGCAGGCACAGCACCACCACCCCCGGAAGGGCGAGGTACCCGATCCAACGAGGGCGCAGACCCGTTCATCACCAACCTGGTCCGCTCGCGCATGGCGAAGTCAGTCCACGGATTCCCCCGAGGCAAGCAACAGGGGAAAAAGCCTTTCACGGTCATCGTCAACGCTGGCGGCGGAGAGCGAGCCATCAGGGTGGACAAGTGGGTAAATGTCGAGCATCAAGTCAAGCGATGCCCCCACGCGCTCTACCAGAACTTCAGGACCGAAGAGCAGGCCTACGCGTGGCTGGCCATGAAGTGCCCAGAGACAGGAATAGTGGATAGAGCCACCGAACGAGCCTTCCATATGAGGACACCCCTGACGTCAACCAACTTGAACAACCCACACCTATACATCCACCCAGCAGCCCGTCAGTCAGGAGTCGGTCTCGTGTGGTTCGAGGATGATGACGACGAGCTACTCTTGTCGCGCCAACAGCATACGCCTGGACACCCCAACTTCCTACCACCAGCCGAACGCGCGGCCCTTGCGGCCCAGCGAGAGAGGGATGCCGCCAACGGAACGGACTCAGCCAACAGCCAAGCCAACGCAGACGCCGACGACGATGATGAGCCCCTGCCCCTCGATGCAGACCACAGCACGCACGAGGACAGCGATAGTGACGATGATGACGAGGACGACGACCAGCCCCAATCCCAGATCGATATCCTCCCCCCAGCCAACATCACACCGAGCAAGCCGAAGCGCAAGCGGCCTAACTCCCCGCCCTCCAATGCGACGGACACCACTAGCCAGCCCCCAGCCATGAAGCCATCATCGGACACACACTATGTTCTGTTCTCGGTGCCTCCCTTTACGACCGCCACCGAATTCAGGGACCTCCTACTGGACTCCGTGGTGCGCAATCCACAGGCCCTTGGCCTCATCCACCATGTGCGGAAGAAGGGGGACGACAACCACTACCTAGTAGGGCAGTTCCTTGACGAGAGGGTGGGCGCCTTCGTCATCCAGACCCTTGCCCACAGGGAATACTGCAGCGTGCCCATGGCCCCAAGGTGGATCCAGATCAACGAGTGGGGCATTTTCTTCTGCATCTTCACGAAGACCTCAGCCCACGGCAAACTAGACGAGCTAGCCAAGTCCACCCTAGTCCAACGCCTCAAGCGGGAGTGCCCCATCTCACACCATGGCCAATTGGATGAGCTCCTCTGCTCCAGTTCGGACACCTTCCACATCATGGAAGTCTACCAGACATGGCTGGGGGACAAGAACTTCTCACCTTTCGGCAACATTGAAGATTCGAACTTCTAAGTGAGGGGGCACCGCGGTTCTGCCCATTCAAGCGATGCCCGCACCACCACAAGAGCCGCAATGCTGTTGGTTGGACCGATGGAAACACCACCCTGTGCCGCCACCTGCGCGACTTGCACTCCAAGGACTTACACTCCCTACCGGACGCCCTACTAGACGACCTTGGAATCGAGCTGTGTCGGAGGTGTGAAGTCAAAGTGTATGCTCAACCAGGAGACTTGACTAAACACATTAATAAGAACCACATTGAAACCAGATCAGATGAAAATCTTACAGTGGTTACGAGGAAGTTATTCGACCCACAGCCAACCCAGGAGCAGAACCAATGGATCAGCGGGCTCCAGTGGCTGTCCAACATTTACACCCCAAGACCACCGCCCTTCAGACAGTCCCTTCTCCTACATGTCCAATGGAAAGTCCTCGACGCAGTGCTTGACGCATATCAAGACCTGCTATCGGCCACAGTTGAAGCAACCAAGTCTGCCACTGATGAGAAATGTGCATCTCACACCGAGTACTCCAGCAAGCCTCTATGGCTCCTGTGCATCCTATTCGAGCAACTAGTCCTGGCACCACGGCCCAAACACACGGAGGAAAACCCTGCGGCAGAATCAATAACCCAATGCATCTACAGACGGCTTCGATGGTTCAGAGCAGGACGAATCAAGGAACTATACGAGGAGTCCCTCGAGGTGGTCAGCAGCACCCCAGCACAACTCCACTCTCGCGCGCCTTCTGAAGGAGCAACCGAGAAGTCAGCCCAACTAGCAGCAGACAACGACAACTACCGAACAGCCAACATCAGACTCACCAAGGATACCCCCATCGCACTGGTGAACGATGACAACTTCAAATCCCTGGTCGATCTGCACCCTAGCCCTACCTACAAGCCAAGCGCTCCGGGAAGGGTCACACGGAAGCAAGCAAGGAGGTTTAAGAACCAGCGAGAACTGATTTTCACAGCCACATCGATCATCACTTACCTGACACAGTTGAAGAAAGGAAAGGCAGCAGGCATTCAGGTGGACTCTATTGACATCTTCATCAAGTTGGCAAACAGATGCAGGCAAAAGAATAACAAGAAGAGACTGGCCCCATTTGCTAAGACACTGGCAACCTTCTTCTCACATGTGGCCAATGGCAACATCCACGATGACATCAAGGAGATTCTCAGGACCACTTATCTGGTGGCCCTGCTCAAGGACCCGAATGACACCACCAAGCTACGCCCACTGGGCATCCCAGCAGCCATCAGGAGAATTACTGCTAATGCCATCGCCAAAGAGTACAAGTCGGTGTTTGCAGCCCACCTGCTACCCTACAACTATGCGGTGGGCATTGATGGAGGGATCGACTTCGTTTCAAACACGGTCAGACTTGGCGTTGAGAAGTACATCCAAAATCAAGAAGATGTGGGCATGCTCCCCACCCGCGCCCTGGTATCCCTGGATATCAAGAATATGTTTAACGCAATCTCCCGTCACAAGCTTCGAG
>JALLBE010001982.1:0-10015 GCA_036939795.1 Thalassiosira mediterranea | reverse complement strand
CGTCGCGCCGTCTATCGTCGCAGCCAGAGCCTCGGCAGCCACGGCCAAGGGCATGTGGGACAGCCATGGGGTGTGGCTGTCACCCGATGGCGCCGGCGTCGCGAGCGCAGCAATCTACGGCCATCGAAACGGCTGTCGATCAATGCGCTCGCGACGCCATCGACTCGATTATCTGTAGGTAGTTAGTTAGTTAGATAGAGGGTAAACATAATGATAGTTAATAGCCGCCCCGGGCCACAGACCGTTAGTTTAGACTATTTGACGGCGATTCGGCTCCTCGGCAGCGGATGAGGCGGTCGTGAAGGACGGAAATTGTGCGGACCATTTATATATTGTGTCCGCGCGAGGTTGGTGGGAGGGGGGAGGTGGATTTTGTTAGTAAAAATTGCTATTGTGTACTTTGGTACATGTCTTGCCTTGGAAATAATTATTTGGCAGAAATTAGTATAAAATTACCCTCTCGTAACATGGAAATTTGATGGAACGTACGATACGTCTATGTAGGATGGACGAGGTAAAAGTTACAGTAGACGAGTGTCTAAAATGGTCTCACATAAGAAAAAAGGCATCTCATTTCGGTAGCCTTGTCCTTGTCGCCGTAGCCCACAGTGGCTTCCAGAATGCTGCTTCGGTGGATTTTTGAAAGTTGGCGGTCCGTACTCCTAAATTACATGTAAAAAAGGTAGATAGATCAAAAGCGAAACACAACACACAACAACAACAACAGAACGCATCAAGTGCGATGGATTGATCTCATGGATTGATCTCGTGGATTGATCTCAATGCGGGGAGACAACCACGGCTAGGGGATCAATGATTGCCATGGGACCGTTCTATTGATCGATGTCCGCGGAACCGCAACAATCCTCCATTGATGCAGTTGCTCCGTGACACTTGCCGAGCAACTCCCCCCAAGAAGCGTAGATAAAGCACGGCGGACTGTGATATTTTAATTTAGTTTATTATGAATTGATCTTGCTATTGCTAAGCGGTGGTGTCGTTGATGGCCATTACGGCTGGTGGAATTGCCGTTGTTTGTTGGCACGACAACCATGTCAAAAATAACCCAACCTAACCTAACGTAACGTAACTAGTGTATTTAATAATGTAAACGGCTTCCCTTCCCCAAGCCGAGACGACGTCAACACGCACTATTGTATCGCTAAGGGTCGAATTTACTTATAGTTCCTACTCATGAAATAAAAAGAAAACTGAAAGACGCTTGTATTTGTATGTGTAATTAATAATGTAAACGGCTTCCCTTCCCCAAGCCGAGACGACGTCAACACGCACTACGGGAGGTCTGTAGGCAATGCGATGCCTTGGATCTGCTGCGACTAAGGTATCGCGGCCACGGCGGACTCCAAAATCATGGTCGACCCGTCTATTGCCGTTTCTCGGTTGATCATTGATGCTTGATGATTGATCAATTGTTTTTTGCCATGAGCGACAATTGTATCGCAAGCGCTAACGTCATGAATTTTTGCTGGGAAGAAAATTCTTACCAATTCTTCTCTGTTAATATTAATATTAAAACTTGATCCGTTGTATACCAACTGGTTGCATCCAGGATCAAAACTAGACGTCAGTTTTCCTTCCTACCAACCTACCATAGTGCGTAATTTACATCGCTAACTAATCGTGTTCGAGTACGGTGGAATGTTACCGATGTAAAGTTGTATCGCTAAGGGTCGAATTTACTTATAGTTCCTACTCATGAAATAAAAAGAAATCTGAAAGACCAAGTAATCTCCCAAAAGACGCTTGTATTTGTATGGCTAAGACTTAGGATTCAGATAAAAAGCGTACCAGTTGGCTTTACTCGTGTCCGTTGGAAGCTAAATTAGAGAAACATTCTCCTACAGGACACGCCAAAATAGTTCTCACTCTAGCTCAAATCATGTATCTACACATAAATTTACAAGAAAAATAATCTCGCGATTAGTATTTCGCTTCCTCTGGCGATGTAAATTACATCTCTAGAAACACGTGTAGTTAATGTATTACAGATAACCCATAGTGATGTAGTTTACATCGGTATAGAAATTATGTGGGATATATATATGCGCGGTAGGTAGAGAGGAGAGACGGTCGATTATCGCTTGCAACGTACTACCGATTGAACAGGATGAATGAAAGAGATTGAGCTCAGCTTAGCTCAGCTTACACTTACATAGAGGGCGGTTCAACATCGATACTGCTTTGAGTGGAAGGTGGTCAATGAGAGGTGCGTTTTGACGGCATAATCATGAGTATGATATATCAAACGGTTTTGTTAGGCAAGCACAAATCGAATATTTTTTGCGCCCTCCAGAAGGAATCAGTTAACACCACTTTCCGACCGAGCAGGCGCACAACAGCCGTGGCTGTGCATACGTTCAAAAGGCGGTCTTTAAATTTGACACTATTGCATGTGCCTACCAAGTTTCAGCACCTGAAATGGTCGAGGTTTTGGCTGGGTGACGTCAAATCATAAGTCAAATGTTGTGATTTTGACGTCCAAAAAATCACTGATTTTAACTAAATAAAAAGGTGCTGGTAGGTAGGTAGGGGTTAATGAATAGTTTCAATTTGATACAATGAAATGTTTTTTTTAATGTGTGCTTGAGACCTATCTCTCCCCTGCCTAATCATCGTTTCATATATCGTCGGGGCGGTATACCAAAAACCATATAATTTATCACAACCCCACCTCACCCCTCTCCCATAATTAAATCTCAAAAGTGCAATCCCCTCGCCCTATATATCACCGCGGCCTTATCCTCGTCTCCATCCACCCCCTCCTCGGCCAATATTTCGCAAAAGTTCTTGGCGTGCTTCCGTGCCCTAAATCTTATGAACAATCCCGGGCTGAACCAGAATCGATCCGTCTTGCCGATGGTCTCCCCCCCGTTGCGTCGGTACGTCTTTATGATCCAGCCGGGGGGGAATTCGGGTCCCGCGGATCCCGAGGCTATTTCGGTCGCGGAGGTGTTGCGATCCCCGGTGGCGAGTCCCAGGGGGGAACGTTTTTGTTTCTTCTTCTTGGGTTGGGATGAGGTGGAGGAGGAAGGTGTGGGCTTTTCCGACGAGGAGGATGCGGCGGCGGCGGGGGAGGATGCGGTCGTGGATGGTTCGGAGGATGCGGCGGCGGCGGCGGGGGAGGATGATTTGGGGGTTGACTCGGCCACATCGTCGGCGCTCCGCTTCTTCTTGGAGGAAGAAACCGAGGCGGATGGGGACTTTGCGGAGTCCCCAGCGCCCTTTTCCGTCGCCACTGCCACGGCCTCCTTCGCAGAGTATAACGATGACGACGACGACGACTTCTTGACGACCGCCGGCTTGAAGGCTTCCGCCTTGGACGGCGTCGCCTTTTCCCTCGATTCCGATTTGACATTCTCGGGCTTCCGCCGCCGCTCTCCCCTCTCTCCGCCCCCCTCGTTGCCCCCCATCATCGCCTCGTCCCTCCTCTCCCACGACCTCGCGCGGCGCGACGATGCCGGGGGACCGATGACGACCGCGGCGCTCCCCGCCGTCCCTCCCCTCCCCCCCCCGACGTAGCTCGTCGCCAACCCCGTCCCGCCCCCGTAGGTGGTGCCGGCTATGCCCGGCGCCGACGCTCCCACGAACTGCGGGTCCGAGATGCGGTTGGAGAGGAGGCCGAAATAGCGTCCCGCGGAGAGGGTGTCGGGGAGGAAGCACGCCGGGTCGAGGTGGGAGAGCAGACGTCGGTCCATCTTGGGAACGCGCATGGGGCAGTTATTGTCGTCATCGGGGAGGGCGGCCACGGCATCTCGGTCCTCCGCGCGGTCGTCCGCCTCCCCCTTGCCCTCTCCGGCATCGTCGACCAACTCGTCGTACCCCACCGCGACGACGGGGGGAGGGCTCGGCGGCGAGGGTATGTCGGGGATCGAAACCACGCGCATAGGTCCCGGAGGCTGGGGACGGGGGGGCATGCAGTCCATGGGGTCCTCGGGGGGAGGGGTGGGGGCTCTCGCCGCCTTCGCCTTCCCACCCCCTTCTTCCTTTGCCGAGGAGGTGCCCACCCCGTCGTGTCGGACCTTCCCCTCCTCTTTGTCCCCTCCTTCATTATTGCCGGCCGCTGTTGTCCCCACTGCACCCTCCTCGACCACCCGTTTCGCATCCTCCTCTTCCTTTTGCTTCCTCTTCTTCTCCGCGGCCTCCCTTTCCTCCTTCTCCCTCTGTTTCTTCCTCTCCGCCTGGATGAGAAGAATGGCAAGTCAAATGATGGAGGTGCACGAATTCGTTAGCAGGAATCTTCTTACCACGGAGGCCGTGCAATTGGTACAATGGATCAAATACCAAAGTATGACACACATCAACAGCTATCATCATCGCAACAACAAAACGGGTTATTGATCTCACCTCCCGCTTGGCGACCTGTCCCCTCTGATACTCCAGCATCCTCTCCCAAGCCTCGACGTGCGCGGCGTGTTTCTCCCTGGCGTCGTCGTGATCGTCCTTCGCCTCCTGGCCATCGGCTATCGCCTCCTCCCTCCTCCGCACCGCCCGGGCGTACTCCCTCCGTTTCTCCACCGTCGATCGGGGGAAGGTGGCGCTGAGGGAGACGGGGATCATCGAGAGGAAGGACATGGGCGCGTGACGGGGCGGGGGGGGCAACGTGGAGGGATGGAGGGGACGGCGGAGGCGGGGGAGCTCGGAGAGGGATAGGTCCGGGGAGACCCTTCGGGGTTGCGGCGGAGGCTCGGGAGGTTGCTGCTTTTGTTGTTGGGATTCCTCGGGCTGTTGCGGGGCCGAAGATGTGCTGGCATCCGACGCCCGCGCTCCCGATATTGCGGTGTCCGGCGGCTGGACTCCGGAAGAAGATGCTTGCTCCGGGAGCTTTGGTCCAGACGACCCCACCCGATCGGGCTGCCGAGGGCCTCCCGATGGCGCCTGCTCCGACCGATCCGATCCCGTTTGCTGGGTTCCCGACGGCACCGGATCCGGCCGCTCCACCTCCATCGAATCCGGCGCGGCAGGAGGTCCTTCCGATGCCTCGCCATTCGCATCATCCTCGGCCCGCTCGACGGCCGAGGCCGAGACGACCGATCCCGAGGCGACCATCTCAGGACCGGTCGTGGCCGCGGCGGAAGGTACGGGCTCCGGCACCAACGCAGGCTCCGGCTCCGGCCTCTTCCGGCGCACAAGCTCCTCTCCGAGCATTTCGCTCAAGGCGACGATCACGGCGTCCGTTAGCCTCGGGCCCCTGGCGGCGACGGCCGCAGTCGTCGTCGTCGCGGAAACCTCGTCCTTGGCCTCCTCCTGCCGCCCCTTGCCATCCTCGTCCCTTTCGCCGGCATCCCCCCCATCCTCCCCCTTCGTCGGGCTGTCCCGCCCGCCCCCTCCACTACCGCTTCCAAAGCCGGCGCCACCGAGCCTCTCCCTCTCCTCGCGTTCGTCGATCATCTCCCTCCTCAACCCCTCCCTCCACTCCCTCATCTCCCGCGCGTGCCGTTCCTTGTCGGCGTTCGCCATGTCCTCGAACGGCTTCCGCGCCTCGGGCGTGAGGGCCCGCCATCGCTCGCCCATGATCACGCCCTGCTCGGTGAATCGGACGCCGGGGAACTCCTTCGCCATCAATGGACGCTGGTGGTTGGTGAAGAAAATGTAGGAGGATCGAGCGCCCTTGGGACCCTTGCGGGAGCCTCCGGCCATCTCAGAGAGGTGGGGGTGGTCGGATTGGCCGGAGGAGCCTCCCCCCTTGCCCTTCCCGCCTCCCCCGCCCCCGGCGCCGCCCTTGCCGCTCGACGACGCGGGAGCCGGCGCAGGCCTGCCCCCCGCCTCCATCCTCATCCTGCCGTCGCCCACCCTCCGATTCCACACCCTCCTCGGTATCAATTCGGGAAAGTGCATCCCCGTCGCACCCCCCCTCAAACCGCCGGCGTCCGAGTCGAACATGTCCCCCACCGTGCGCTCGGTGCTCGATCCGCGATGGGGACGGTCGCGTCGGCCGCGGAGGGTGTAGCCCCCGGCGGCCATGGCGGCGCGGAAGACGGAGGAGGGGAGGAGGTGCCGTCCGTCGACGAGGTGGGGTTCGATGCGCTCCCACTCGCTCATATTCGTCGTCTCCTGCCCCCCCTCGGCTCCACCATCCCCTCCTCCCTTGCCATCCTTGCCGCCTGGGAAGACGGCGACCGCCGCGGGGGTGGGGACCATGAGCAACCCCGGGCTGCCGAGGGGGGGGACGTGTATCTGCCGGGCGCGGTGTGCGGCAGCGGCGGCGCGGGCGGCGCCCTGGTAGCCCGACTTGGAGGAGGCCCCGGCAGATCCGTTCTTGGGACCGGGGATGCCTCCGGAAGAGGAGGAGGAGGAAGATTTCTTCTTTTTCTTCTTGGGCGGCGGCCCCGAGGAGGCGGAGGAGGATGGCTTCTTGCTGCCGGGATCTTCCTTCCTGTCCTTGTTGCCGTCCTTGGCCTCCACCACCTTGGCGATGGAGGAGGCGGTGGCGTCCACGGCGTCGTCGTTGGAATCCACGGGCACGGCCACCGGGACGTCGTCGTCGCTGGTGTCCACGCCGGCGGAGGATGCCTGCCTCTTCAAACTATTGTTTGAAGAGGCCTCGCCGCTCTTGGAAGGTGCGGCCTTGGAACCGGCGGGGGGCTTGGGTTTGGATGCGTTGTCCAGCGTGGCCATGGCCGCCCTGACCCCCCCGTCGTCGTCATCATCTTCGCCCGCCGCCTCGCCTCGGGAGCCTTCGCCTTGTTGATGCTGTGGTTGTTGGACGACGTCTCCTCCTCCGTCGACGACGTGCTCCTCGATGCGACTGGGGGATTCCATGGAGTCGAAGTACTCGTCCATGCCCGCGGCGATGTCGTCGGCCTCGTCGTCGTCGTGGTGATGGTACAGCTCGGCGGCGGCCGCAGCGGGGGGATGTTGTTGGGGCGCGGGCTGTTGGGCCGGAGGGGGGTGGGGGGGATGATCCGCCATGGTGGCTGGGGATGGACGGCCGCGCGAATGGGGAGGCGCCGTTTCAAAAAATCTCGGCGAGGGGATTCGTCTCCTCCCGGGGTCTTGAGGAGCCGGCCAGTCGAGCCAACGCGGCTACGACGCCTCGGGGATCTTGCCGGACGACTTCGGCGAGGGAGCGGAAGGAGGACCCGGCGCCGTAATGCCGCTGCGCGCCTGCCCTGGTGGGTGTCACGGCGGATAAATTCGAAATCGCCGCCGCCTCGACCGCTGGGTAGCCGCGGATGACGATGGGTGAAGGCGATGGCAGGTGCCGACCCGTTGCCTACGATGGGGAGAGTTGATGGCGATGCAACGGAGCGGTGGCGTGGAGGAGGGGAATCTTTTGATGCCGGACCACCGCAGAGTCGCGGGGACGGACGCGGCGGCTGCCGTGCCCGTGCCGCCGCGGCGACGCGGCGCAGCCGCGACGCCCATCATCGTTGGATCGGTGCCTCGGTATGTCGCCTTGTTGTTTCCAGCGGAAATCCGAGCTTCGTCCAAACGAAGGGCAACCGGTCGGGAGACGGACAGACCCGAATGAGTCTTTGGTAAAAGGTCGAGATATTTTCCCTTGTGATCTTTCACATGAAGGAAGCTCGCAGCCAATGAGCACCAGCTGTCATTGTGTCACATTGGTTACGCCAAGGGCCAATTCTGTTACATTTCCACTTTCACAAGGACGACAACACCGACCCACGCCGACGAGGACGACCATGCCGACGAAGCGACGGAGGCCCGCGACGGCGGCCGCCGCCGCAGAGGGCGACGACGACGCCCCCGCCGCCTCGGCGGCTAAGGCGGCGCGCGTCTCGACCGGCGCCGCCTCGGCGAAGGCGGGGGGTAGTGGTGCCCCGCCCAATAAGAATCCGCCGAAGAAGCCCCCGTCCGCGTCGACGTCCGCGGCGACGTCGGCGGCGGCGAGGGCGCGCGGACGGGCGGTCCCGGCGGCGGCGGCGGCGGGAGGAGGCAAGGGTCCCGCGACTCGATTGCCCCCACCGCCGCCAGCAACGTCATCATCATCGGCGGCGGCGGCGGCGGCATATCATCATCCCCCGCCGCCCCCGCGATCGTCCCTCGTGGCCTCCTCCTCCGGAGCATTCGCTCCCGTCGCCGTGGTGGCTCCCCCCTCCTCCTCCTCGGCCATCGGCGGCCATCCAACACATCCGCCGCCGCATCATCGTCATCCGCCTCATCATCATGCGCCACAACATTATGCGCTTGCGTCTCAGGGCGGACGTCCCAAGAACATCGCCCGTCCCCCCCCCCACCCGAATGCGACTTACACGCCCTACCACGCCGCCGCCCGCGCGCTCGCGGGGTATCAGCCTCCGACGGAAGAGAGCCGCTCCTCCCTACAATCTGTTGAAACCAACCCGCCGCCGCCCGCGGCGGACGCAATCGACGAGGTGATAGACGAGGCGGAACACCTCCTGGAGGCGGCATCCGAGGCCCAGGCTCTGGGAAGGTTGAGGAATTCGTACAGCGCGCTATTGTTGGCACATCAGAGGCTGGTGGGGGCGGGAAGGAGGGTCGATAGGAGCTACTGCGAGGCGGAGTCCAACGACGTCGGAGGCGACAGTGGTGGTGGCGGTGGTGGTGGGGCGGATGGCGCCGATGGAGGGGGTGGCGGTGGGGCGACGGGGGAGGCGTCGAACGACTCCCTATCCTCGATCGTCGATCCCCCTCTCCTCCCCCCGTTGGTCTCCCAGCCCCCCCTTCCTCCGGCATTGACCAACAACCCCGAGAATTCAAATTCCTCCGCCGCCCCATCCCAGTACGGGGGAGGAGGGTATTCCGACGTCGCGTACGTCGAACACCTCGCCCGATCGTCGGCCGAATTGCACCACCGACGAACGGGACGGGGGATGCAGCACGAACTACAGACGGAAAGGGCGGCGAACGCCGCCAAGCTAAAAAAGATCGAGGAGGAGAGCATACGAAAGGCGGCGAGGGGATTGATCGCGGTCACGGGTCAGCAGGCGGACGCCAATGATGCAGGTGGAAAGGATGGAGAAGGGGGTGGGGATGGGGAGGGTGAGGGTGGGACGAGTCCGGCCAAGAGGAAGGGGGGGAGGGGACGCAAGCCCCCCACGCTGGTGATGCACACGATGGCGGGGAAGAATAGGGACGTGAGGGACCTGATGCGGGGGGTGCTGTGAGACGAAGACGACGACGAGACGAGACGAGGCGAGAAAATGGCGACAGGTAGGACGGATGGAGATGGAATGATGCGCCGTGAGTGCATCTACGACGGGGGGCGAAAAAATGTAGAGAATGGACGAGGAAGCCAGAACGCAGGATTGGGCATGCGCGGCTGCACATCATTTTCCTGGAGAGAGAGAGTGTGTTACATTATATTTATCATATCTGTATCTATATAACGACTTCAGTCTTTTGCATGATATGTCTTGCTGCCTCGCTCTCTCGGATTGTTTCCCATTCAGCATTCAATTTCTCTGGAGAACATCAAGTGGGACAAACTCCCTATCT
Source organism: Thalassiosira mediterranea (assembly GCA_036939795.1). Taxonomy (NCBI): domain Eukaryota; phylum Bacillariophyta; class Thalassiosirophyceae; order Thalassiosirales; family Thalassiosiraceae; genus Thalassiosira; species Thalassiosira mediterranea. The sequence goes on along the minus strand of JALLBE010001982.1, from coordinate 574 downwards.
AATTGTTCCAAAGCCTTGGCTGTTGAGGTTGATGTAGGACATGCATTCCACATGACCGTTTATCCGGAGTCACTCCAGTCACTCCAACTCCACTCATAGTCATAGTTCTTCCGATTCCTAGTATATTCTTGACAGCTAAACCTCAAAGTTATAACCGACCAGTGTCATGGTGTCTGCCCTATCAGTAGCATCACTGACCCTCCTTGCTTTTATATTACCAGCAAGACAAGGAATGTACGGAATTGTCTTGTCCTCCACGCCATATGCCAGCACCGATGGTTCACTCTCAATGGTTCTCTATTGGCTATTGCAGATATTACAATGATACTCGTGCCGCCGCGGCGCTCATTGGCCACAACTTTCGGTGGCCATAGGTGGTCTATATCGACGGAGGCCATGGCCATGGGGGGTGTTGTTGACGAGGACGAGGATGATGGGTTTACAGGCCGGAGGGGGAGTACCATAACAGGCGTCATCGTCATTACTTTTATTGATGCCATCAACTTTATCTAGGCAATCGTTAACAGGATTCCGGGTAAGTCGAACGAAAAATAATCAGCCGTCGCTCGACTTT